>PVKA01005868.1:63238-87715 GCA_004027165.1 Ctenomys sociabilis
TTGAATGAGCAATACAGAAAAGAAATAGAACACATGAAACACAGTCAAAGAGATATAGAAGAACTAAAAATAGCAATCACGAGTCTACAAAACCGTCTGAGTGAAAGCGAAGACAGAGTTTCAGATCTTGAAGATGCCGGAGCAGCTAGTGAAAAGGTGAGAAAGGATCTCTTAAAAACAATGAGAATGCAGGAAAAAAATAATCCATAACCTGCAGAATGACGCCAGAATGAACAATGTGAGAATAATTGGTATCAACGAGAATGAAGGAGTCAATACAAATGACATAAGAAGTCTCTGTAAATATACTCAGAACAGAACGGTCTTCTTGGGAGCAGCAGGAGCCCACTATTATTAAGGTCACTGCGCCACCCAGTGGGCAAGCGTAAAGTTATCTGGAGACAGCAGGATGTATGGAGCCTTGTTTTAAACATGGGGACATGTCCTTTAAAAAGGTCACTTCTGCCAAACACGCGCGCGCGCACACACACACACACACACACACACACACACACACACACACACACACACAGCTGATGCCCTGAAGCTTTGTATATTCCCTCTGTAAAAGCTTTCATTGTTCCTCCAGCTCTAAGTAAATATTAATGCCTTGCAAGGCTACCCTGCCAATGGCTGCTATTAAAACCCTCTTCTCTCATTCTGAGAACACACTTAGAGATTATTGCTCATAAAAAATCCTCCCTTCCAGGATTCTGCCTCCCACCCCGGCCCAAAATGGAGATCAAAGGATCATGCTGTGAGGGTTAGTGAGGAAGAAAAGGCTGCCTGCGGCAGAGCGTGTCGTGTGATATAAAATAATGACAATCACAATGTTCAAAGGAATGGCATAGAATCACACAGTAAAACTTCTTTATTATGCTTTCCAGGGACTGGATTTTTTACTTTATTATGTGAGGAAGGGTAGATACAGACTCTTTGCTAGTTCTCAAAGCAATATTTAAGGCAGACTTCCTTCTGCTACAGAACTATGTTTTTTTAGGGACCCTTTTCTTGGTTATCCCATTACTAACTCGCACTTCACCCTATTTACCTTAAAATCTAAAGCTCTCTGCAAGCAGTGTTAAGTGCAGGAAGTGTCCGGTGAAGGCTGATCACGTATGTGTGTGTCTATTGAAAGCATTTATTATACATAATAGTTTTTTATTTTATATTTTCTTCAGTTGTAATCAGTTACTAATGAGGAGCATAATGAAGCCCAACAAAGAGAAGGTATAAATTTTGCTAAGAGGAAAGAGAACCAACTCTCCTGTAAATTTTACTGCTGAACTTTTGGTTGTTAGGTTGTTAGGCATTTTCATACCAACCCAGACGAATCACAGAAGAAATCACTGAAGAAATGATTTTCAGGCGTGCAAACGTCTTTAGGCCAATACTTTTCATCTTACGGAACATTTTTGATAAAAATATTCAACCCACTCCAAGATTTTGAAAAAAGCAAATTATAATTTTGAAAGCAATTGAGTAAATCCGCTATTACAGAAAAAGATGATGTAGATGTAGCATATCTTCCAAAACTCTAACCCAGCCTCTGTGTCTTTAGATGCTATCTTCAAGATGGCTTTGGGAAATTAAACAAAAATAAGGATCGCACAAGAACCTGCATGTGAAAACATGCAGTGGCTTTACTTAGATCAACTCCAAGCCAGAAACAGTCAAAAGGTGTCCCTGCTTGGAGACAGATAAATGACCTGTGGTGCCCTGGAAGGTGGAATGCAGCTTGGAGACCAAGAGGAACAGGCTTTTCATATATGCAGCCACATGGAGAGAACTCAGATGCATTGTATGAGATGGGTAAAACCATGCACTCAAGCTTGCTTGCTGTGTGCTTGCATTTATATCGTGCCACAGGGTTAGAATGCAGGAGCAGCGATTGTCAAAGGCTAGACCTAAGGGTTTCCATTGTAAGAGGAAATAAAATTTTTTGCAGAGGTGAATGAATTGTTCTAGATCTTGAGTGTCTTGGTGTTTATGCCACTGTGTACATAATTCTCAAAATTCTGGGGCCAGGGAGATAGCTCAGTGGAATACGTGCTTGCCTGGCCAGTGCAAGGCCCTGGTACCACCAAAGGGAGGGAAAAGAAAAGAAAAGAGAAAAACAAACAAACCCCTCCAACAACTGTACACTCATGTGGATGAATTTTATTGTACATTAATTATAATTTAATAAAATATTTTCTGAGAAATTCACTATCTTCTTTTAGTTTTTAACTAATACACACAAAAGGTTGTGTATGTTAATGAGGCACCATGTAATGTTCAATATAGATTTATATTGTATAATGTTTATGTCATCTAATTTTTAATATTTTATGTAGTTGGTAAGGGTCTACAGGGTGTTCAGGGTCTCCCTATCGGATCGGACTTGAGTGAACCTCCTATTTTCAGCTTCCCAAGTGCTGGGATTACAGGCACGCCATCAGGCCCACTAGCAATCACCATTCAGCACACCCCCAGGGGCGGGGCCAGCACGGCACCCCAGCCATGGAACCCCAGCATCTGAGCTCTGCGTACACAGGTGTTTTAGTCTGCTGACCTATTATTTGTTAATTTTTAACCTTAACAAGCATTAAAATTCCTTTTCCCTTGGGGGCCGGAGAGATAGCTCAGTGGATCAAAGCGCCTGCCTAGGGGAGTTTAGCCAAACACAGAGACCGAGGTTTGATTCCTGAAACCACGTGCTGCGCCAGCCCCGCCACTAGGGCTGGCTGAGCGGGTCAGGGCCTGGGTGTAGAGGCACATGCCTGTAATCCTGGAGCTGGGGAGGCCCAAAGCGGGAGGATCTCCATGAGTGCAGGCTGCATAGTGAAACCCTGCAACAACCAAATACATTAAAAAATAAAATTACTTCTCTAAACTTTAAAGTAACCTGCCCAATAGAAAAAAAATAATATTTTCTCATTAATTAAAATGTACTTCTAGAGTTTTAGTTATGCTTTGAAAGTGTAAATCTTCTTTCTTTGCTATTCTAGGTGGAAGCTGTATCCCCGAGTACTCCGGAATGTGGCCCAGGTCGACCTGTCCACTTCTATTTTAGGACAGAGGGTCAGCATGCCTATCTGTGCCGGGGCAACCGCCATGCAATGCATGGCTCATGTGGATGGGGAGCTTGCCACTGTGCGAGGTAGGAAGAAAGCCCATGCACAGGGACAAGAAAGCGCTAACAGCAGCGCCCTGTCTGTATGTATCAGGCAAATATCTTCCTGATGTCTCTACACTTAGAAAAGTTAATCTCATTGGTTCTTCCACCCAGATGCCTGTTGCTGTACATCTTGCTTGTCTATGTTCTTGTGTGGCTCTATGCAGGATATTCTCTCTGTGCCTCGGCTCTTTGGCTGCCAGAAGAGGATAAACATCAGCCTCATTAGCGTACTGTAAGGATTGTATAAGTTCATGCATGTACAGGGACTGCCACACTGTAGCAGCTCAATTAACATTAGTTTTATCATTGATATTAATGCCAATGGATCTCAGAAAATGGAGATCTCAGAAATGACTCCCCTCAGGTCATCCCTAAGTTCCTAGTTAGGGACAGAGGTGAGAGACAGCCACATTACTCTGCTCTTTGAAGCATAGTCCTCCTACTCCCCTAACCAAAGGGGTTTGCACAAGGTGAAAACAAACCCAGTGTTTTATGGTTTTGCATCATAGTTCTTTTTCATGTTAAGGGTTTCATTCCCTGAAACACATTGCCAGTTGCTTTAGGGTTTAGGATGGAGTGAAGAGAAAATCAAATATGATGTAAAGAAATCTCTTATTAGAGCTAATTTATTAACTTTTTAGTTTCTTAGCAACAGTGAACATTTGAAAGCCTATGCACTGATCTCCACAAGTTCTGCTTTAGGAACTCTTCACATGAGGCTGGTGATGGATTCTACTTGATGTTTGATGCTAAGCAGGGCAGGAAATGAGGGCCAAAAGAATGTGAACTGAATCTATTCTAGAATATTTTAGTTCTGAGAACTAAAAATGTTCATGGCTTCACCTTTCTTCTTGAAATGCCTGTCACAGATTCAGCCGACAGATCAGAACGGGACAGTGAGGAATGTACAACACAGCAAGGCGGAGTCTGGCAGCACCTTTAAATATTAGGCAACAGGTGCAGAAGTGGCCCTGGGATTGGGATATTTGCCTGTGATTGCCTATGATTGAAACACAGGCAGGGAGGAGAAGAAAGGGAGGTATGGCAAGGGTATCTGCCTGCTTCAATTAGGGTATGACACCATAGGCGACCATCAATGAAACCAAAGCAACCAACTGAACATAAAGTAGTCTACACTTTGGTGCTTTAAAATTTCTATAAAATCAAAAACAAATGAAAAATTTAAAAAATATGGAATTGGAAGAGATTAATGCCCTTTCTATTTAAGGGGACCTTTATGTTGGAGGAAGAAATAACATATCATCCCCAGGGGATAAAAGGATAAAAAAATGAACAAAAGTCTAATAGGAAATTAAAAAATAGAGGCATAAAATTTCTGATAAACAAACAGAAAACAAAGAAATGGAAATCAAAGGATATTCTTTATTTTATAAATATTAATTTGCTTTTTCTAAGATTACACACAATGTTTAATTTGGGGAGAAAAATTCCCTTTTAAGCACTGATGAAAAGAGGGCAAAGTGGAATAAGTGCTGTAAAATTAACTTGGCATTGCATAGCAAAGCTTGAAGAATGTGAATTCCATGTGATTCTACAAATTGTCTTCTAGGAGCTTCAAGAAATAACAATTATTTTGAGGCAAACACTTTTACAAGGTTCTTCATGTCTATTATTTTTAATATGCAGTAAATTTGAAAATAATAGCCTTATAATTGGAGATTGGCTTTCCAATAAATAAATAAATAAGAGTTCTGAACATGGAGGGGAAACTTAAAAATTATGTCATAGGGTGTGATGGCATAGTATATGGTCACTATTTAATATTTTTTAAAAGCAGTTACAAACAACAGTTAGAATGTAAAAAATATTTAAAACTGAAGATGCCTGTTACAATTTGCAATTGTTTGTGCACGATGAGATTACATCCATATTTTATTTCCCATTTACAAAAATTTTTATTATTTTATAGGAAGGAAGTAATAAATATTTGATTTAAAAGGAAACAAAACTGAAAAACCATGAAGAGAAAGGAAATAGAGGGAGGGCTGGTGGTATAGCTCAGCAGACTAAGCACTTGCTTAAGTAAGCACAGGGGCCAGGGTTCTATTCCTGTCACCACATGCCAAACGAGCTCCATCCTGGAGCGAAATGAGCCAGTGATGGAGTCCGGGTGTGGTGGCACTCACCTGTAATCTCAGCACTAGGGAGGCAGAAATCAGGAGATTACTATGAGTCTGAGTTGCATAGTGAGACCCTGCACAAACAAACAAACAAACAAAACCAAGCCAAAGCAACAACAACAACAAAAACCTTAAAAATAATAAAGGAAATGGAGGGAAGGGTGTAGGGGACAATGCATGGAGCTTGCCTGGAAGACACCCCAGAGCCAGCAAATTATTCTTATTTTGTATATTCCTGTACATGCTATTTGAAAGGGGTAGGGGTCACTGTTCCACTCTGTGGCCAAATAGCTAGAGTTCCAGACAAGGAAAATAGTCGTAGCTAATTACTGCTGGCGTTTATTCTACAACTTGCTTCTAGTGGTGATAAGTCCCTGGCTCCCTGTGCTTCATAAGGAAGCTCTGTGGATAAGAAGAAAGCTGACATGCAAACTGTCACTTGATAACCTGGGCAAGACTGCAATGCAACATTATTTCCTCCCAGTACTGATAAGAGGGGCTATTAAATTCCCACTAGCATCTGTTTCCTTAGGTTTATTTATTAAGCCCTTAGGTAGCTATTACCAATCCTACACACTATTCTACCTACAACGTGGGCACTAGAGCAGCGAATCCTCAGATGGCCCAGAGAAGTAGGTCATATTATTGTGCCCATTTGACACACGAGAAACAAAGGAAGAGACCAGAAACAGAATTCTCCGAGGTGACATAATTCATAAGGGAAAAGTGTAGGATCCAGATCCAGGCATTCTGTCTCCAGCATGGGGTCTTCTAATCGACCATTGTTGCTGCCCTGAGGTTTCACAAAATCCTTAGAAGTGTCATCGGATAAGCCTATTCATTTGTCAATTACAATCTTCTAGAAACTTCTAGGTGCATACAAGGCAGTCTGTGAAACACAATAGAGGATACTTTGGATTAGATGGAACAGGCAGAATGCTGAGATGTAGCGATGCTGGTGTTAGAGAGAACTTGAAGATGACTCTGAAGGGTTCCACATGCTGCACTCAAGATCTGAGACCTCTGTCAAATCTGAATCGAATAGCTACATCAAGATTTATAGTGAAAACTTCCTGCAAAGACTTCAATATTCTATGCTTTTATCTATGTCCTAATGAGCACACATGGGGTATTGATTTGTTTAGTATTTAGATTAATTATAGCTGCGCACCATGGTGAACACTTGTAATCCCAGCACTCGGGAAGGCAGAGGATGACCACAAGATTCAATCCAGCCTGGGCAACTTAGCTACTTGGAAAGACTTTGTTATAAAAAATTTTTGGCTGTTGGATAATGGCTTAGTGGGAAGGAAGGATAAGTCCCTAGATGCTGTTGGTGCACTAGACTTCTTCTTTTGTTAATTTTCCTTGCTTATAGAACTTGCAACTTCTTGCATGACATTTTCTCTAACAGCAGGAGCCCATGGATGAGTGAGTTGCAGTGAGTAAAAGGGAAATTTCTTCAGCCAGCAAGGCACAGCAGTTGGACAAATATCCATCATCTTTGGATAGGGTAAATAAAGCATTTTCTAATATTGTCACCTAGTGCATAGAAGTTCTTAGCTATTGATCACTTCTCCTTTATTGGCTGCTTCTTCCACTTTCTCACTTTGGGATTATTCCTACTGCGCACAACTCAACACTCAGATCTCTGTCACCCTTGGCTTTTAGAGAAATTAAATTCAGAGGAATCAAAACCAAGCTAGAGTGACCCAAAGTCCACACTTTTAAGGAGAAACATGAAACACTCTCATTTAGTAGAGACCACTTAACTTTCTGAAACTAAGAAGATCTTCATGGAATTGGGAAGCTATCAATTGATTTGTACTCTATCATTCCCAGAAAGAATGTGGAAATTTTCAAAGTAAGCCTGAACCTTGGATATATTGTGAAATGTATGGAAGTTATTAGAAAGAGATTTTTTTTTTATGCATGTGTAACCATCTTAAATATTCCAGCCCCCAACTTTCTAGTTCCAGAGATGTAATTCCTAACCAGGAAGAGGAGTGGGGGCTAGCTCAGGTGATTAAGGCTATTTAGCAACCTCTCTGGAGAAAGTGTTTGCATTGGCAGGGTCAGTGGGATTCAGTGAGGGCCGTTTCAATCCATAATGAGTGATCTGGCCTGAGTCATTAGGCTGTGGTTCCAGGACTTTCTGCATGTTTCCACAGGATCACTGCTTTACATTCCCAGCGGGCTCTGCAGACTTCTTCACCAAGTACAGCTTTAAGGACCCTTTTATCTTTCCTTCCATCACTGTGGGGGCGGGCACAACCCCAGCATGAACTGGGCCGGGGGATGGAAACCTAGTCTTTTACTGCTTTGTGGTTGTGGAGTTACCCTCTGTTGTGTGTAAAATGGCTATGAATAGAAAGTTACCAGATAGAGTACAACCAGGTGGCCAGTCAATTTAAGTTTTAGATGCACAAGAAATCATCCAAAGTGTGAACTATAGATTTCCTAAATCTGGCAATCCTACAGAAATAAGAGCTGTCACATTCAGTGATTCTTGTGGAAGAGCCATAAAATAAATGCTAGAAAAGCTGGCTAAAACAGGGCACGCTGTTGATTTTAGCCTCTGACTTCGAGCCTCCCAGACTCTCTCTTCCCACACATAAAAACTCACTTTCAGAAAAGCACACTCCATTTACACCTTAGTGGCATTGAACCTTGCTCTTTTTTTTTTTTTTTTTTTTCCTAAAGTGATTTGTTTTAGGCTTTAGGCAGGTATCTCAAAAACTGCCTCAAAGGCTGGGCTTTCAAGGTTACTGTCCAAAGAGGGCTGGAGTTCAGAGGGCAAGAACACAAGCTCTGCGGGGGAGGACACACTAAACCTCAGACTGCTTGCCTGGTCAGGTCTGTCCTGATTGCCTGTAGCATCCCCAAGGGGGCAGCCGCATCTCAACTCTGCTGCTCCCCCAAGGGAGGCTGGTTGTGGGGTTGCCAAATCTTTAAATATTTTTAGAGAAGCCAAAAATCTTGACTTTTATGTACAAGCTCCTGGTTTTTATGTGTTGGCAAATAAATCAAATTTCTCTAAAATGCTATTTGGGGCGACTACATATGGGCCAAAGCAAATACTTTTGTGGGCTCCAACTGTCCCCTGGGCTGTTCAGCTGGGACATCTGATTTATGTGGAAATTCACCACTAACTAGCTTCGCTTCTTGTGGCAGGTCATTTTCACTCTCTAGGATTACACTTCCTCACTGATAAAGTGAGCTGCTTAAGCTAGGCCAGTGGTTTGCAATCCGTGTCCCGAGGGGTAGGGGTTGTTCTGAAGGATCTTGGGGAACTGCCTTGTGTCACTGAGGCACAGCTGAGGGCTGAGGTTTAGGAAAAAGAAATTAAAGCAGTAGCTCTGCTGCTAAGATGAAAAAAAAAAAAAAAAAAAAAAAGAACAAATTTCACTATGAGGAAACTCTAAAAATAAAACCAGTAACTTCTCAATGAAAGTAGATAATCTTTATGCCTAGCCTTATTTTTACCGAGTAATAAATAAATTTGTTCCTTTTAAAATTATATTAAAGGGGCTGGGGAGACGGCTCAGTAGAATAAGTGCTTGCCTGGCAAGCGCAAGGGCCTGAGTTCAATCCCCAGTTCTGAACATATACATACAAATATACATACATATTAAATATGAAAAGCCACAACTCAAAGTACTGGTCTAGCCTCCCTTGGTTTTTGAAGTTTTCACTATATTTTATGACAGCCCCTGGGACGTTTAAGTCGCAGGAGTTCAGAGGACGAGAACATAAGCTCCGCGGTGGAGAACGCGCTAAATCTCAGACTGCTTGCTTGTCCCGTCAGTCCCAATGCCCTTTTGTACCTCAAACGGGGCAGCCACGCCTCAGCTCTCCTGCTTCCCCAAGGGAAGAAGGATGTGGGGTGGCCAAATCTTTAAATATTCAAAATTTTGATTTTAATTTCTTATACTACATGCTTGGATTATAACAAAGGAGGCATATCTATGTATCTATGTATCTATATCTATCTATCTATAATATAGCATATATGTGCATCTTGCTGAACATGTAGATATTCAATAAATATAAATTCTGAAAGTAGTAACTCAACATTGTATAGAATAGAATGATAGCCAAGCCTTGTGGAGTAATTAACATGGCTTGGCTATCATTAATTTGAATTCGGCGCCGCCTCTGTTCTTTATCACTGTCTTAAGCGCGCGCATCCCAGAGCTCTTGGCGTCACACGCGCAGCCTCAGCGCTGGCTTCGCGCTTCCGCTGCTCCAGATCTGGAAGCCAGGGAAGCTGCTGACCTTGCTCACTGCTAATGCTCGTTGAGGCAGCTGACAGAAAATCCTGGGAGTTACCGGTATTTTAAAATATTGACTGCATGGGAAAAGCCAAGGCAAGCCCTGTGCTATGGTCCTGAAATACTAACTGAAAACATGGTGTGTATTTAGTTTTGTCTTTTTGACTCTAAGAAGATAGAAAACTCAGAGAAAATAAAACTCACTGGGAAAGGTGAGGTTTTTGTCAAATTTGGAAGCATATGTGAAGGGTCTTGAAGTATAAATAAGTGAAAATTAAAATTTATGATATTCTTTTGGAGTCAACAGAGAATAACTAGAGAACCTTGCATATGCTTTATTATGGATTATGGAGTAAATAAAAGATTTGTGCAGTAGATTATATAATTAATATTTAATATTTGACAATTGTTACGTGATTTAAGCAGTCTTATGGCACATCCATTTGAGGTTCGTAGATTAGTTTTAGTTATTGATTCTTAAAGTTTTGCCCTTTATGTCTTTTAGGGAAGAATCATATTTTAACATGTGAAAGGCAATAACAATAATAAATATAAAATCTAGCACCATATAAAGTAGGCATGCTCTTGGGTTCAATTTCGGTTTTGCAAGGTCAGTAGACCATCTCTGACTTCTCAAAGAACCAGTTAATAAGATACTTTGTACACCACACTGCCTCCAAATATTCCGATGGGAATCTCTCTGGTTTTATACACAGTGGCTATAAAAAATTTTACTCCGTATTCCATGGAGTAAAGTTTTCTCTTCTTTTAAATAGGAGGAATCAAAAAAGGAAAAAGTTCACTTACACTTCTGATTTGTCATATGAACAAGCGCCACATGGGGGCGTGCTGGGATCTCATATGAAGAAAACGTTCCAGGAATGCTCAGCATATTAGCAAATTCTTATTAAACTGTCAAAAAAAAAAAAAAGTTTTAAAAGAAATTCCAGCCCCTGGATGCAATTAGAGGCTACCACACAGGATTTGATGGGCCATAAAACCATTAAATCTAAACACTTTCTTTTTGAGCCTAAAAGGCTGGAACATTCCAAAGTGAAGTTTGGGACCCGGCTCTGAGCTGACCACCTATTGAGGTGCAGGTGGAAGAGACTGCCAAGGGACACAAAGAGCCATACAGACTCCAAAGGACTGAATTAAAGTGGAGGTGAGAGCTTTCGCTGTCGAATTTTCTGGATTTTCTGAGATCAAGTGATCAGCCTTAACATTGAGTAAAAAACCATTCAACGGGAAAAATTGTCATTTCCTTTGCTGCAAACTCAAAGGATGTATTTGTGAAAATTTTATTGATTTATATATTTGTGCGTTGTCAGAGGTGACCAAGTAGATATAAATTTCAACATACCTACTAGGAAAATATGCCCCTTAGTCTCAGTTTTCCCTAATCCAGGGAAAATACTGAACTTGCTTTGAAGGAAACCTTTACTGTTTATGAAGTGGAGTGGCCGTTCTGCACTAGGTGTGATGTACAAACTTTTCATCCCTGTCATCACCCTTACAACAGACCTGCAAGGTGATTCCCATTGGCGTTTGACAATGGAAACCCTGGAGGAAGCTCCAACGCCGCTGAATGGTGAAGGCGGGGCTTGATTCTGGGCTGCTTCACTCGAAAGCCTGACCTGTTTGTCTTTTCTAATATTCTGTCTATCTTTACTAAGAAGAAACAAAGCTATAGAGGAGCAGAGGAAGAAAGAGTCTTTAATGTTTGGCCCAAATTATAGAAACAAAACGTTTAGAAGGGAATATCTCTGTGTCACTATACTTAAAAAAATAAAAAAACCCAAAAAAACCCAACTGAAAAATATCCAAAATTGAAAATTCCCCCAAATAAGTCTACAGGTTTTTCTCACTTATTTCAGTATATCTCATGTTTGGGATCTCCTTTTTCAACTATCAAAATGGGAGGTATGGGTATGTGTACCTTTCATATACATACATACACACATGTGCACAGTTATATGCATATACACATATATGAAAAGATTATGGGCCATATATGTATTTAATGCATGTTTCTTCTACTGCATTATATACAGATGTTGCTTGGCTTACCAGTGGAGTTGTCCTGATAAACCCACTGGAAGCTGAAAATGTCACTAAGTTGAAAATGTACCTACTACACCTCCCCTGTTGAATACTGTGGCTAGACCTCACAGCGCACTGTAGATTATTGGCTGATTACATTCATGGTCTATGACAGCTGGAGCCATGGACAGACAGTATCTGATGGCATGTTGCTAGTCTGGGGGACAATTCACATTTTGAAATATAGTTGTTACTCACGATATATGCCTTTTGTACGATCCCAAAGAAAGAACAGCAAGTTAAACTGTTACACTTTGGGATCCATCTGCACCTATGAAATGTGTATCTCAGCCCTAAAGCTGTTCAGACAAATGAAATATTCATTTTCGAGAAGGTGGATTTAAGGTTAAAATTTCATGCAATGAGACTGAATTTGTTAACCAAAAACTCCCATTAAAAATTAGAATCTAGCTATGTGAAAGACCAACATCAGATGGTATGGAATCAGTGATTTTGTAAGCCCCTGGTTAGCTCATTTAAGAACATGAGGTTGCTTCTTCTCTGAATTCTTAGTGGGCCCGAGGACATTAAAATGTGACAGTGAGAATTCCAGTGTGTGTCCCAACACTGAGGTTGTTAAACCACAGGAAGCTGACTGAAGTTGTCAGCCTGATTGAAGTTGTCAGGTGCAAACTTGAGCCTCTCAAGAACATCATTGAAAGGCATCACATCACTCTGGTGTAGCTTCCTCATGATCTGTAAGTTATGCCAGGACCCGACAATTCAATCAGACGATGGAATAATAACCTGAGAATCATAGCAGTAGAGCTAATGTTTTAGTCCGTTGCAGACTGCTGCCCCAGGGACCAAGTGGAAGCAAGACAGGGAGGTCTAAGATGTCCCTGGGGCTAACTGTTGCTTGAAAGATTTCTGTGTAGAACAAAAGGAGGTCTACGTATGTGGTGGCTCTGTGATCTCTCAAGACTGTGTTGCTGTAGGTTCAGACAATGAGCCAGCATGCAAGGGTAAGACTTTTTTCTGGCCTTTCTTAAAAGTGTTTAAATTAGCTTAATTCTCTAACGGATAAATTAAGATTTGTTTGACCATGTCTAAATATTTCACGCGTAATTGTAGTGAAAGTTTTGTTCTGGGATCACAGACTTAGGAATTTATTTTCTTAAATCATCTCTATCATAATTTTACACATTGAAGGAAGGTACTAATTGTGTCTTTAGCAAACCTGTATCAGAGCGGCCCTTGCATGAGGAAAGGCTGGTGCATGGGATGGGAGCTACGGGGAACATTTATGCAAACACTTCAGTCTGTCAAGTCTTGAGTTCAGAACCACACAACTGCTTGGTACTTTCTCATTGCATATTTTCCCCATTACAAAATGACTTCCTGTGCAGATGACAAAATTTGTTTTCTCAACAAAATTATTTTCAGTGCAGCTGTTTTGATGACTAAGTTTTTCAGAAGCTGTTTAATCAAATGCACCTTACAAAAATAAAAACCTTGAGCCTTTTGAACAAATTACCCCTTTCTTTTTTCCTCCTTTTCTCTTCCCTTTAAAAACATAATTTTGGAAATTCAATTCTCCTTTCCCACAAAACAGGGCACATTTCAAAGGCATAACTGGAACCCAGACTAAGTTAATAGGGTAGGTTGCTTAATTGTTCTGCTTCAGTCTGAATATGTCACTTGTCCCACATGAATTAATGTTCCAAGTACCAGTATTTATTCCCGTCGATAAATAATTCTCTGTTGTTGTTCTTCCCGTTGTTGTTGGGGATATTGTGAATGGATATTATTCTAAAATAAATTATAATCCTTCCATGTCAAGACTTGCATAAGGAGCTTTAGTTTTACCTGATGACTCACCCTCCTTTTGTAAGACTGTTGGACATGACATTAAACATTTGGAAGTTGTTTTATAATTGGTTAATTGAGCTTTCTGAGCTTTGTGTAACCTTTCTCTGTTCTCTCATCTTCCACAATTTTATTTCGTATTTCTTATTTACTTTCCCTTATAATTTGAAATTTAGGCAGCTGAGCAAATCATGAATAGGTGAACTCATACAATACACCTGATAATGTAATGATTAAGAGGGCTTAGAGATAATCACTCTAGAGCAGCTTAATTTCTCATCTTTAAAACTAGTAATACATGAATACATGAGCAAATGTGGTCAGTAGCTCTGACCTTCTCTTACAGGGGAGCAATAGAGAAGAAAGACAGAGTTACTAGGAAGACGCTGATGGAAATAGACAGGAAATAGACAGCTAATGCCCACTCTTATGGTGTCCACCATGGATCGGATTTTTCCTCTCATTTTCTATAAGTCTCTGTCTTTGGAGGATTCTTACACCTACCCTATTAACTTAGACATAGTGAAAATAAATATCTCATTGCTTCTAAATTATGGTCTAAGTTCAAGAGCCTGCGTAGGACCCGGGAGCTTTAAGAAGTGCAGAACATCAGATCCTGTTGCAGATCAAACGGGTCAGCATCTGAATTTTGTTAACATATCCATTTGATTCCTATGTGCATCAAAGCTTTAGAAGAATTGGACAGAGCCGGGTACAGAAGTTTCTGATGGTTCCTAGTGGAAGGTATAGTTTCGAATTTCAAGCATGAAACATGGGTCTCATTGCTTTCTGCAGACCCTTTCAGGTTTTCTGAGGACCTGCTGATATCAGAATAGCTGCATGGAAAGAGAAAGTAAGAAGCAGACTAGATGAATGTCAGGCAGAGATGTGTTTAGAAGAATTTTCAGTGGTAGATTTGGAATGGACAGGTTTAGTGTTCAGGTCCTGAGAACAAAAGATTTCCTGTTGTTGCTCCTTCAGACCAGATTACCTGGGTCAGGAAGAAAAATTTTCATTAAGCTTGATACGTAAAGCAACCTGTTAAACTCTAGAAGCGCAGCTGCATTTTTCAGTCATGAGAGAGTACTGCCAGTTCACATTGTTTTACAAAACTATTGATCTGTGCCCATCAATTTAAATCAATGTACATTGGTGTGTAGGATTTGTATCGACCTCAGAGGTGGCTGTATTCCTGATACAAGCTGTGGTAAACTTTCATAGTCAATCCTGGGTTCCACAGTGAAGTACATTTAGCTAACCTTTTACTGAATGGTGGTCCAGGGAGGCAAACCCACATTTACCTTATGCCAGATTTATGCAGAGATTTATAGTATTTTCCTACCCTAGTACATGTGATTTAGCTTCAGAAGGCGCTTTATTGTAGGCAGGTGTTTGAGGGTAACTGTCATACTGTACTACTGAAAACATTAGTGTTTTCTATTAGCTCACAGCCCAATTTAGGGAGTGGGAGCTAAGTAATGTTCTTATTCTCTCTTCCATGTTATTACATTCACAGTTATATTCCAAACGGTAGAGTAGGGAAGCAGAAAATATATATACTAAAGAACTTTGAATCATTTTCCAGGTATTACTGGTTGGTGGCTGGATTGTATGTATACTGATGGCTCTTTAGACTTTCTCTGCAGTTGCTTTCATGGGAAACTAGTGGTGCTAGGGAAACAGTGGTCACAGCGGTGGCAGGGAAAGGCATGCGTTTTATTCTTCTTCCTAAGTTATTTGCTGTTACCTTGTCCTGGCCTCTCGCTCTCCATATAAATATGTGGCCTGAGAATATAGACATTGTCTTCAGATATTTGCTCCACATACAAGCTCTTCTAGCCAGTCCCTTGTCCTGGAGAAGAGGATTCATTTCTCCTTCAAGTACTCTCTCTGTAGAGGCAATAGACTCATGGCACTATATTTACAAAGGAAAAAAGGAAGATGTTTGTCAAACGTCATAGACACCGCAGAGGATTTTCATACTACTTTCCAAAATGCTGAGCGAGGGCCAGCAAGATAGCTCAGTGGACTAAGCACCTGCCTAGGCAAGTAACATACTGGGGTTTGATTCTGGAACCACCTACCGTGATGGCCCTGCCCCCTGCTGCAATGAGCAGCCACTGACACCTGGTGTGGTGGCTCACACCTATAAGCCCAGTGCTGGAGAGGCTGAGAAGAGGAGGATCACTGAGTCCAACGTGTGTAGTGAGACCCTGTACCAAATACATAAACAAAACAAAATAAAATGGTGTACTAACTTCCATTTTCATGAAAAGGACACAAGGGTTCTTTCTCTTTGCTCCATATACTAGCCAGTGATCGCTATCATTTGTGATTTTGATGAGTCCTTCTAACAAGTGGGAGGAATTATCAGACTGTGATTTTAACTGGCATTTCTCTAAGACTAGAGGTGCTGGGATTTCTTTAACATATTATTGTGTCACACCTTTTCTTTTGAGAACTGTCTGTTCACATCCCGTGTCCCTTTACTTGCATTCTTTCCTTGCATCAAGTCGAGTCCATCATGTACGTTGAATGTTAATCCCTTATCAAATATAGGGCATGCAGATTTATTTTCATTATTAAATTACTCTCTTTACTTTGTTAATACTTTCCTTTGCTATGCTGAAACTTGTTACTTTGATGCAATCCCTTGCCTGAGCTCAAAACAGAAGTATCCTGTGACCAAGCAATCTTTCTTCTAAGTACATGTTTTAAAAAATTGAAATATGTCCATCGAAGAGAAATCTGTACTCCCACCTTATTTCAGCAGTGCTCACATAGCCTCTATGTGGGAGCAGCTGAGGTGTCCATCAGTGGAAGAATGGATAAAGAAAGTGGGGTGTATCTGCACATGGGAATAGTGTGCAGTCTTAGAAGAAAATTCTGTCATTTCCTACAGTATAGGTGGCATTAGAGGTCACTTTACTAAGGGACTAAACCAGGCACAGAAACCAAATTTTTGTGATTTCATTATATGTGAAATCTAAAAATCATCATCATAGAGATAGAGGGTAGGAAGGTGTGAGGCGGGGTTAGAGGTGGGAAAGAGGATGAAGAAAGACAGATGCTGCCAGGAGGCTACGAACTCTTAGTGAGATGAGAGGAGCAAGTGTGACTGGTCTATTGCACTGCATGGGGCCCACAGTGAGCAGCACTGTGCTGTGTGTTGCAAAACTGCTGAAAGCACAGATCTTTAACATTCTCGTCACAAATAATAAGGTGGATGTGTTCATTAGAAGGACTGGATTTTCATGGATCGAGACATCACACTGTATCTCCTAAGCACACACAATTATTATTTGTCAATGAAAGCATATAAAAATAACTACATTGAAACACACAAAAAATACTGCAAAGGAAAGCTTGACTGTGGAAAAAAATAAGTGAATGATGTTGAGAAACCTAGTTGTTTAGGGCAAAAAGCTACATTGGACTTGTGTTTACAAATTGTGTTAGTCATTTTCATACATAACCCTGTATAGATGTATGGCTTTGTGGTTTGTACAGCAAAGATTTGCAAAGCCCAGCTTAGTGCACCATCTGGCAATGGTAGGTGGTAGCTATTTTGCAGATAGAATGTCCCTCATGAATGACAAGAATGGGACTGAGCTCTGGGCCTTTGCCTCAATCCCTTACACCCACCACATTTTTTTTAATAGTGATAATAATATTTTTATTTATTTATTTTTAATTTCTATTTTATTGAAGTACAAATATCAATGAGACAGTTTTAAGATACCTTGACAAGATGGATTTGATAAATTAATACATTTCAAACTGTTTTCATAATGTTTTGGTACCATAGAAGGTGCATACATGATATTATACTTACAGACATTATTATAGAATTTTTTTGTGGTGTTTCCATGTAGTTATTTTTGTGTGTTTCAATGTAGCTGTTTTGTGCAGTTATTTTGTATGCTTCAATGTAATGTAGTTATTTTTATAAATTTTAATTGACAAATAATACTTGTGTGCACTTAGGAGATACAGTGTGATGCTTTGATCCATATAACTGTAGAAAATTCAGTCTTGCTACGGAACACAAGACTAAGGGGTCAGCTGTAGACAGCTTTTGATGCTTTAGTGCTCAGACTTCCTGTATTAGTGATCATGTGACGTTCAGACTTCCTGTATTAGTGATCACATGCACGTCTTCTATGCACTTCCCTTAGGGCAATGCATAAAGTGTGCTTTCAAACAAAGAAGAGAAAGAAATACCAAATATAGTAAGAAAGTCTGAATCAATCTTAAAGCATCTAATAGGTTCGGCACTGAATCTTGAAGATATATTTCAGGGATGCTTTTAAAAAGGTGTAAAAGTAAGGAAATTAATCCCTGGGATGTCACACGGGCTCATGTCTACTTGGTATTTTAGACTCCTGTGTATCTTATCTCTACGATGTGTTGCTCACTGCAAAAGCCAGGACTTTTTTAGGTTTGGGACAACATTAGTGATGTGCTTTATGGGCAAGAGCAAGGTCTCATCTTTACACTAGTAGTGATACCAGTAATTAGCTGTGAGTTAATAGTAATTAGCTATGAGGTCCATTTGCTAGGTGCTGTGAAATTGTAGTATAATCAGAGCCTTCTCTTACAGTGTGAGAAGTAGCTGCAAGTTGGAAGTAGAAATGGAAGCTGATACCTGCTCTTGCTGTAATGAAATCTGGCCGTTCTTGCTGTTGAGAGCAGGAGGCCAGAATTTCATTTATACAAAGGGACATGCAAAATCAATAGGGAGATGAAACGGACTAAACACATGTTACTGTCAAGAATGAGCTTAGGATAGCTCTAATTGGAACTTTTTAAGAAGAATTGGTGATGGAAATATTAATAAAACTGCAAAGGTTAGGCTTTGTATCTCCTAAGAGCCATGTGAATTAGAAAAGTTTTTCTCTTAGACAAAGATGATGTTGGAAAGGCTTAGCAACAACTGCAGCCAAAGACTGTCCCCCCATTAGCATGCTCAGTGGCTAGAGCTTTAGCTCTAGGTCCTAGATTTTGTGGTGTTGATTACCCTCAGGTCTCCAAGAATTCATGTCAATTGCTGCATTGTGAAAGGTCCCAGGATTCCTTGCAGAGGGAAGGGATTGATGCTGTATGCAAGCAACCTAGAGCCAAGGCATGCTTGCTCCAGAACCGTAGTTACTTTATTTTAACAAGCAAAATGGATTGTGTATCAACTTGCATTTACTAGAATTCTTTAGAGTAATACAACTGATAGGAAAAAAAAACATGGTATTATACAAAGGGATTCATTAAAAAGATTTATAGGGTCAGAGGCTGAATAATCCACAATGGCCATCTGCACCTCAACAAGTGAGAAGATTCTGCAGGTGTTCAGTCGGAAATGCCAGAAGCTATACAAGAAGGGCCAAGGTTTCGGCACCAACCCAAGGCAAGGAAGCTCTCTGGGGTCTGCAGTGTGAGACTCACTGAAAGGCTGTGGCAGCTGGAGTCTGATGTTCCAGGCTGTCACAACAGCAAAAAGAAACATGGGGCTTTTCACACACAGGCAGAGTCCTCCTCCTTCCCTTCTCATTCTGTTTGGGCGGCAAGCCAGTATGGTGGTCACCCCAATTAGTATGGTCATCTACTCTCCACACTCAGGCTCTCTGTGGGCCTTCATCCAATCATCTTGGGAACTACCTGCACGGACACGCCCAGACTTGTGCTTTACCAGTCTGCTTGGCATTTCCTAACTCAGTGCAGTTGACAATCAAGATTCACTGTCAATCTAATCTAAAATTTTTCCTTAGTTGAGGAAGGAACTTTTTAATTCTCTCCTTGAATAGCAAAATCCCAGCCTTCTTGAACTCATTCTAATACAAAACTGTATGAAATAATGGGGCAGTTCAGCAAGTGTTTCCCTTGATTATAGTGGATAATTGCGAGTGAGTAGAAGCTGCAGAGAATACTAATAGTTTTCCCCAAGAAGCAGGAAAGCTTCTACATTTTCTGTTTTCTTTTGAGAGTAATAATTAATGCTTTTGGAATAAACCCAATAATTTATGCTTTTGCAATAAACTGCCAATTTATAGAGTCCCTACAACTGTAAACAATGATAGCTTAGAATTTTGGGATCACTGACCCCAAATTTCAACACCTTAGGATTCAAACATATTTTTTTTCTTTTGTATTTTAGGGGAGGGTCTACAGGGTGTTCAGGGTCTCACTGCTAGATCAGACTCATAGTGATCCATCTGTTTGCAGCCTCCCAAGAGCTGAGATTACAGGCTCGCACCACCATGCCCAGTCTCAGTCATCATCTCAGCGTCCCTCTGGGGTGGGTCTGGCATGGCAGGCCTGGGGCTCAAACTCATGGGCCCTGAGCCTGCTTGCAGTACTTTAATCCACTGAGCTATTTGGCTCCCTCGGGATTCAACTGTTGAAAAACAAACATAGGAGAGTGAAGACTTCTAGATGCAGTTGTAGCAGGACAGGGAGCCATTAAGAATAAATGGCATGGAGTATCCCAGTATGTGGCAGGCCTTCTCACTGGACTCCAAGTTTCAGTGCCATTACAGAGCTGAGGTATGATAGTGTCCTCCGGGCATATGACAGACCCACCTTTTTGAATACCATGACCATGAAATATTGAGGGATTGGTTTTATCTGTGCTTGATACCAAACAGCCTTTTGGACATCTGGGAGTTCTAGAAGAATCATTGCCCTGAAGGAAAAGTCAGGCATGCTGTGCTTTGTTCCACTTCGCTGCCCAACCCTGATGGCCTTAGTTATGGCACATCCTCTCCAGGACATAATTTCATTGTGGTAAATTGATGGTAAGGAGATTCTGACACAAGTAATCAGTAGCCCCGGGTGTTATTTCCATATTTCCAAATCTTAATGAAAATCAGACAGCGATCCAGATGCTTGTGTGTGTTATTACTTAGTAAAATGTGGGGTTTTTTGGGACAATATTTTGCAAGTCATGAGATCCTATGATAGAAACTTTCAAAGCTATGCCCGAGGGGAACAAATTACTGACCCAGAGATGTGATGATGCTCAGCTTATGTCTTTTTGTACGTGGCAAAGGACCTGGGAACAAGGATGCAAGCACTTCCAAGTGATGGCAAAGGAAGTGTTTTTCAAAAACCAAGTCTGTCTTATTGCTGCCTAAGTGAACTTTTACTATTAGCTGACTACTAAAGGTTAAAGAGTGGTCCGGCACTGGCAGTACCAACAGTGGCTGGAGAACTGTTAGGAAGGGATGTTGGGCCCCGTCTCATGCCCCGGGAGTCAGAAACTGAGGAGAGACCCAGAATTCTGCTTTTGTAAATCCTCTGGGGGAACCGGCTATTGACAGAATTTGAGAAGTACAGAAAGTTTCTAACTTCTCATTGAGTCTCCCCAAAAAGCTTTACTTGCCTTTCACCATCACCCTTGAGAGTCACTTGAACACCTACATTTACTCTCTTTGGATACATAATGGGCACTCAGGTGAACTGGTCACACAGTCAGTTTTAGATATTTATAATTCATTTCTCAGCATTCTCTACATAGCATGCAAACATTGTATCCGCTTCTCCTCCACTAAGCTAGCTTCAATTTACTGCTTACTGTTGTAGAGAAAACTGTCCATCATGTTCTTAACCAGTATTTAAGGTATTGGCTTAATTTTTCATTTATTTCCTTGTTGCTTGCTTGCTAACTTGCTCAAAAGGATGTGACTCTGTTTAAGATATATATTATAAACATTTTAGAACAATTTAAAAGGTCACATAAATGGTAGAATACATATTAATGCAAAAAAACACTATTTTTTTGTTTTATCATCCATTCCTCAGGTGACGGGCATCTTGGTTGTTTCTAAGATTTGGCTATCAAAAATTGTGCTGCTATGAACACACGCAAGTAAAGCTTTTTGGGGAGACTCACTGAGAAGTTAGAAACTTTCTGTACTTCTCAAATTCTGTCGATAGCCAGTTCCCCCAGAGGATTTACAAAAGCAGAATTCTGGGTCTCTCCTCAGTACTTGGGATTGAGCCAGAGCCTTGACACTGAACTACATCCATAGCCCATTTTAAAATTTCTTATTTTGTGGCAGAGTCTCACTAAGTCTCTAAGTTTTCCAGGCTCAGCTTGAGTTTCACTCCCTCTGCCTCAGCCTCCAGAACTCTTAGATTATAGCTATGCATCACCACACCTACCATAGCTCTTGGGGGAAAAATCTTTAAAAATTAAATTTAAACATTAAAAAGGAAAAGAAAAACAGAATCACAAGTCTTCCCATCTTCCACAGTTTGCTTTGGTTCACATACCTATAATTACTTTTTTTTTTTTTTTGGCAATACTGGGGATTGAACTCAGGCCCTTGCACTTGCCAGGGAAGCACTTATTCCACTGAGCCATCTCCCCAGCCCCACTATGATTACAGTTGCGTACACATGTGGAATTTGTTATACATGTTTTGCTGACTTTTTCCTTAACATACCTGTAGATCTAAACCTATTAGTATATCTACAGCTATTCTTTTATAATTGCAATAGGCAAGGTTCTCCAGAGAAAAGGAACCATGAGCCAAAATAAATCTTCCCCCCATAAGCTGCTTTCCTGAGACATTCTGGTCCCAGCAAAGAAGAACTCACTGATAGTTATGAAAGCTGATAAAGTCTTCAGGGTCAACAGCTGGCTGGAACCCTGATGGAAAGCTGATGTTGCACTTCAAGCCCATCAGGAAATTTGCTGACAAAATTCTGTCTCTTGGAAGATATTTTTGTTTTTCTCTGGTCTTCCATCAGTTAGATCAGGCTCACTGATATTATTTTGGGTAATCTGTTTTACTCAAAATCTACTAAATTAAATGTAAATTTCCCCTAGAAATACCTTTGTAGTAATACCCAGGCATGCTGACCAAATACCCAGACACCAGGCCCTCACTAAACTGATGGACAAAATTAACCATCACAGTCACATATTTCATAGTTGCATGCATTTCATTTAATATGTGAACTATAGTTTAGTCCATTCCCTAAGGCTGTGGTTTTCTCTAAGCGTCTCTGCACTTGGACAGAATACCTCTTTGGATGTCTACTCATTCTTCAGGAACCAGGCACACATGCTGTAAAAGGAATGTTTTTCTAATTTCTTCAAGATTTGACTTTGCATTGTCAAGACCTTGCTGAGACCTGTAGTCCTCCAACAATAACTGCAAAGCTTGGGAAGGCGAGCTGTGTGAGATCTGTCTTGAGGATTTCTTTTCGTTTGCAGCTTGTCAGGCTCTGGGGACTGGCATGATGCTGAGCTCCTGGGCCACCTCTTCCATTGAGGAGGTGGCGGAGGCTAGTCCGGATGCCCTTCGCTGGCTGCAGCTGTACATCTACAAGGACCGTGGTGTCACCAAGCAGCTGGTGAAGCGAGCTGAGAAGATGGGCTACAAGGCCATATTTGTGACTGTCGACACCCCCTACCTGGGAAACCGCTTTGATGATGTGCGTAATAGGTTCAAGTTGCCACAGCTGCTCAGGTAATCACGACCCTGCAGAGCCTCAGCTGGATTGTTGATTCTCTTTGGTGTTTCACCAGCCAAAGGCTTTTTGTAGTTTCTAAGTGGGTGCCTTTGGGAAGTTAGTTTGCCACTGAAATGTTAGTGTCACAGTGTGGTTCCAGAGGACTCTGTCTAGCACTGATTTTCTCTGGGTTCCAGAGATAGTAGTGTTGCTAAATATCCACATAAGCACTAAGGAATAACACTTTTGTTGTCAGTATCACATATTTGAGCTAAGAATCAGGGAAAGGAATTATTATTATGTGCTTGCAAAAATGTAGTACATTTATGTACCAGAATGCACTAGGGCTTTGGAAAAAATGAAATGCCGTACAATATGGACGTCAGCATAGGCATAGATGGTTATTATTACCCTGATACCCTTTCTTTGTTCTGTTGAAATTGGAAAGCCACCTGAAGATTTTATTTTTAATACTATCAGGAATAACTAGGACTAGAAACTTGGAAGAAAGAGAAAAGAGGAGAGGTGAAAGAAGACACAGCAATTTTTTTTTGAGAGAGGATCTCCCTGTGTAGTTCATGTTGAGTGGGAACTTTTGACAATCCTCTTTTTTTGATCTTCCATGTTTGAGATTTTATTGGTTGTGCTGAGGATCAGTACACAAGATCTACTTGTACACAATTCTTAACATATATACCAAAGAAAGCTATGTTTCTCAGTTGTTCCAGTGACTTTCCAGCTTTAAATTTAAAGGCAAATTTTGTGTAAGAGGATTACGTACCAGGATCTCCAAATGCTGACAAAGTGTTACTTAAGTCGGACCATTTCACAATTTTGTATCACATACACTACATACTCAAACTGCTGATCTTTCAAGGCACATTAATAAAACAAGGCAAACTAAACTACCACAACCAAAGATGTTACAGAGTATACATGACCCTGATAGGCCAACAATTAGGAAGTAGTTGTTTTTTTTAATTTCTTTTATTTTTTAATGAATTTTAGGCAGGGTGTACAGGATTTCATTATGCAGACCAGACGCATAGTGATCCTCTTGTTGTCGTCCTCCCCAGCAGTGGGATTACAGGGGCATTCCACTACCCCCAGTCTCAATAGCCTTCCCTGTGTGTCCTGGGGGCAGGGACAGCACTGCAGGCCAGGACTGAACCTCTGCCTCTGTGCTCTGCCAAAGCAGGTACTTTGGACTGCTGAGCTATCTGGCCAGCCTAGGAAGTAGGTTTATTTAGGAAATAATTCTACTAAAAACATGGCACTGTAATTCCAAATTGCCATTTAGTATGCTTTGTACTGCAGGATATAAAACTACCCCCCAACTATGGAACGTTAAGCTGACACCCATGACAGTCAAAACCCGCCATAATTCAATATCCCACTATCTGTACCAAAAAGTAAACAATCAGAGAATGATTTCACCTCTAAAAAATCATTTAGGTGCCAGGGAGATGGCTCAGTAGAATTAGCATTTCCCCGACAAGCCCAGGGTCTGAGTTCAATCCCTGGTTTTGCCAAA
>PVKA01005869.1:0-26542 GCA_004027165.1 Ctenomys sociabilis
TTTGGAGTCATGTGTGTGTGTGTGTCTATGTCCATGTGTGTGTGTTTGTGGTGGATGTATGTAATATATGTGAGGAGGTCATTCAAGTGGAGCAGGGAGATAGGCATAGGCCAAAAACATGAAGATTTTCAATCAAAACAGCAAATGTGTTCCAAGCCCTGAGGAACAAGGTAGAGGAACTCCACAGGGAAGGCTGTGGTCATGGAGTTGTGGCCAGCTTTGTGCTCAAGGAGGAAGTGGTGGGCAAAGCTCCAGCAAAGGCAGTGCCATGGAGCATAAAGAGAGCAAAGGCCCCTGCCCCCTTCCCCACTGTGAGAGGGTGAGCACAATGGGCAGAATGCTTGTTTCCCCAAAATTCTCGTACTAAAATCCTAATCCCTTGCACAATGATGTTAGAGATGAGGCCTTGGGAGGCCATGAGGTCACTGGGTAGGGAACTCCTGGATGGGATTCATGCCCTTGTGAATGAGACCACAGAGAGCTCACACCCTCCCTCTGCCATGGGAAGGCTCTGAAAGAAGTCAACAGTCTGGAACCCAGCAGTGAGCTATGACTTGGATCTGGGGTGCTGAAGTCTCCTTCCAGAGATGTTTTCTAAGTTCTTCTTGTCCTAAACAAAGAATTGGATAAAACAAGTACAAAATACAGGGAGACTTTACTTTTATTTAAGGTAGGAAAAGAAACGCTCTCGGCAGGTGAGTGTGGGTCCATTGAAAGTAGGACAAGAAGTGTATCCTGCAGAGTCAGAGCACTCCTCTCTTCAGAGGAAGCACAGAGGCCATGAGCTCGGTAGCTGCCATCTTATTTGTGCCCCACTCCAGGCTGTGGGCTGTCTTATCTTAATTTCTTGCCAGAGGAATTGAAGATTGCAGGTGCAGGGCTTCTTGAATGTCTTGGATCTCGGTGATCCACGGGTCACACCCACTAGCCCAGCTAGTTCGCCACACCCTAGTCTCCTGATGCAAACCCTGCTGGGAACCTGCCCCAGCCAACACCCTGATTCACACTCAGCATCCAGAATGGTGGGAAGCACGTCTCTGGGCTTTACAAGGTGTCCACTCCCTGGTTCTTTGTTGTAACAGAGTAAGACAGTGACTGGACTGGGGGTTACCTAGCTTCTGTGCTCAAGGCAGCCCCTCCCCAACCTTCAGAAGGTGCACAGGAAGAGAACTGAGGTGGGGGGCAAGTGCTGCTTGAACCCCTCAGCCATGACAGGTGGCACCTGGCTCCTTGAACTGGCCCCATTTTCCCAGGTTGATTTGACTCCCAGCGCTTCCCTATGACTTGTGCAACTGTGTGTGTGCGTGTGTGCACTTATTCTACTGAGCTATCTCCCCGGGATCTCATTTGTTCTTTCTTTTTTTTTTTTTTTTTTGTATTTTAGGGAAGAGTCTACAGGGTGTTCAGGGTCTCATTACTAGACTGGACTCATAGTGATCCACTTGTTTACAGCCTCCCAAGAGCTGACAGGAACATGTCACCACACCCAGTCTCAATTGTCATCTCAGTGTGCCATGAGGACGGGGCCAGCATGACAGGCCTAGGGATTGAACCCCGACCCCTGTGCCTGCTTACAGGCACTTTAATCCACTGAGCTATTTAGCTGACCTTTCTTTCGATTTTTTTTTTTAAGTCTAACATGCATATGGTAGAGTACACAGAGTTTACTTAACATAAAGGTACAGCTAGATGCATTTGTATATATGTAGGCATGTATAACACTCACCACAACCGCTAGAACAATTCTAGCACCTGCCCTACAAGGTTGTGCATTTATATTCTAGTCTGTACCCCCATGAACAGCCACTACTGCAGTGTGACTCACTGGCATCACTTGTTCTTGAGCTTCATAGAAATGGAATCCAACAGTTTTGTGTATGGTTCCTTGCACTGAGAAAGGTGTTTGTAAGAGTCGTCTGTTCTTTTCTATGGTTGTGTACTATTCCATTGCATGACTAGCACAATTGATCTACTCCTCTCCTGTGAATAGGCATGTGAAGTTTGGGGGGCATTCATTCACAATTCCTACAGAGTCATCAGTCTCCCAATTGGGTCACTGAGTGGCAAGGCCATTCCTCCAATATTCTGCAAGATTTGCCTTGTTCAAGACAATGGAGATCTAAAATACAGATTTTTAAGTTCCAAGGACCCATACAGGAACCCATACAGGAGTCAGCATGGCCAGTTTGTATCCAGAGCCTTCAGATTCCTCCCGGATGCCTGCCCTGATCTCCTCCTTCACCCTTACCCTGAGGTTCACTAGTCCCTCGTCACTGCAGCTAAACCCAGCCTTGCCATTCCCTACCCAGGCTTCTGCTGGTTCACTGCAAAAGAGGCCTCAGTCCAATATCAGGCCTGCCACTGTCACAACAAAAGCAGGAAAAGCCCCAGGGATGAGATTCTGGGCAGCTGACACTGGAGCCAGTAACCTCCTCACCCTGCTATTGTGAGGACAACTCAACTGCTCTGTCCTTAGCCCCTGCGGCAGCTCACGCCCTTTATGGGCTCTGCCCCAGAGCCATCACCCAGACAAAGGCAGTGGTTCTGCTGAGCTTATTGAAAACAGAAAGAGGTATTGATATGCAGAGGAACCACCCAGCCTCCTTCCTGACCCCTTTCCGGGCGGGCGTGGGGCCACTCAGGTTACAGCAGGCAATGACCAAACTGGACCAAGTTAGAGGCAGCTGGGCCAGTGCCTCCCAAGGTCCACTTGCCTGGAGTGGTGGCCTTGACCCGTGCCCCATCTCACAACGCCCCTACAGAGTGGCTGGGAGGGATTGAGGACAAATGTCCCAGATCTCCACTACTAGTGGTTTCCCATCCGTGCTGGGGGCAATGGCGCTGCGACTTGGAGCCTTGTGTCACCTCCAGCTGCTACTGTTCAAGTAAAGCCTTGGGTAAAGCCTTGCACTTACTGCCCTTTTCCCTGGAGATCCCTTTGCTCCATTCCGTACTCCTCAGCCACTCATACTGAAAATTGCAACCTCTGAGAGGCTTTCCTTGGCCTCCTGGGGCCCACGTAATACTCCAGGATGGGTGGCCCTGTTTGACATCCTCTGTAGCAGTGAGGAGGTTGTTTAGTTGTTCATTCATGTGATTATGAACTGTCTCCCCCATTTGCAGTGTATACTTGTATTGCACTCAGTGTATTCCCCCAAATTCCTTTGTTGAAATCCCAGTCCCCAATATGATGTCATTAGGAGGGGGGGGGCACTGCAAGGGGATTAGGTTATAGTAGGGAAGCTCTCATGATGGGATGGTGGAATTTGTGCCTTTCTATGGATAAGAGTCTCTCTCTCTCTCTCTCTCTCTCTCTCTCTCTCTCTCTCTCTCTCTCTCTCTCTCTCTCTGATGGCCATTTGCAAGCCAGCAATGCAGTCTTCACTGTGGACTGAATTTGTGGGTGCCTTCATCTTGGGCCTCCAGCCTCCAGAGCTGTGAGAAGCACGTTTTGGTTGTGGTACTTCATTCCAGCCCTAGCTGACAGGTGAAAACACAATTATATCACATCTGTCTTGCTTGCCGTTCCATCCCTTGGGCTTCTTGCACAGCATAAAGCCTAGGAATCGATTGCTAATCACCCCAAAGCTTAGTGACCTCCATAACCTCAGCACTCCATAAAGAATTATAGGGATTTATGTTTCTCAGGGGAAAGTGAGGCAGGAGATGAGGATGTGGCTGGCCAGCCAGGCAAATGAGTATGACCTGTCAGTTAGGAAGATCCAGGGGAAAGGGGCCATGGAGACAGCTCAATGGAATAAGAGCTTCTCTGGCAAGCGCGAGGGCCTGAGTTCAATCCCTGGTTCCACCAAAAAAAAAAAAAGATCCAGGAGAAAGGTGCCCAATTCCTCTCAGGAAATTTCAGGCAGGTTTCTAACAGGATAATCTAGACCTCAGAGCCTGAGCAGCAGAGGATCCAAAACATGACTGCAATTAAACTCTTGGCCTCTGTGCTCTCTGAGAGCAAAGGGCTCTCACCCTGCATCACACACTTCTTTTCCTATTCTCAATTGACCCACACTCACCTACACAGTGCATTTCTTTTCCTATTTTTAATAAATGTAAATAGTTTTTTCCCCAGGTTGCCTTTTATCTCTGAGTATCCTAGT
The DNA here is from genome assembly GCA_004027165.1 of Ctenomys sociabilis. Lineage (NCBI taxonomy): Eukaryota > Metazoa > Chordata > Mammalia > Rodentia > Ctenomyidae > Ctenomys > Ctenomys sociabilis. The sequence goes on from PVKA01005869.1 coordinate 4,110, forward strand.
GAAACACTTTCTCAGGGCCTTGTTTCAACCCACTACCTTTATCCAGTTCTTTGTCAGGACAAGAAGAACCTAGAGAGAAGCTCTGGGAGTCCTTAGAACCTCAGAGCCTGGTAACATATTTTAGCAAAGCCAGTGAGGAGGAGACAAGGCCCTTTGAGCGTGATTTTGTTTCTCCTTCCGAGCCCTGTGGACCCAGGTAAAAATTGGTTTAGTTTTTTTTCCCATTTCTATCCCCTAGGAAGGCTACAGTCCCTTTCTTGTCCCCTCTGTCCCAGAACAGACCTTTGGCTGCTGGGAGAAGCAGGAAGCTAGAAGATGGCAAAAATTAATGGAATCTGAGAAACTCAGGAAGTTCTCTTGTGGATCCAACAACGGTTTCCTAGTGCATTCCACCATGTGGGATAGTGGAGAATGTGAATGGCCTCAATATTTTTCCTAGTCAGCAAAAGAGGCCCGCAGTTCTGTGTCAAGTTTCTCTCCTCCTTTCTCTCTTCCCTCTCCCATTTTCAGTTACTCATTGCAAGTATGGGTCAGCTCAGAGCTACCAGGGAGCCTGTTACTAATCTAGTCACAGAAGAGATCATTCAGGCTCCAGGTGTACAACCTAGAGTTTAGGATGCCTCTTTGCCTGAAAGTTTCTGTTCTCTGTGATCCTTTGCTTGTCTTTCTCGCTCTTGGGAATATGCTTTTGCTCAAAGTCTCCTTTGGGTGTTTTTCCCAGGTTGCCTTTTATCTCTGGGTATCCTAGTGAATCACTTTCTTGGGGCCTTGTTTCAACCCAGTCTACTTTTCTGCCATATTTGGTGGCCGTTTTGGTTGGTTGTGTGGGTTGGTCACATGGTTTCACCATATTGTTTGGATTTTCTTTCTTTTTTTTTTTTGCGGAACCAGGGATTGAACTCAGGCCCTTGCGCTTGCCAGGGAAGTGCTTATTCCACTGAGCCATCTCCCCGGCCCCTTCGGATTTTCTTTTTTTTCAAATGACCTCATGGCCACCAGGAACTCTCATTTGTATAGGTAAGAGCTAAGCCTAAACATACAGACTTCCTCCCCACTTCTCTTCTGAATTGGATTAGATTTCCTCCATATTTTTTCTAACAAAGATTCAGATAATTTAAAAATATATGCCTGGTGGCCTGAGTGGAATAGCAGAAATAGTCTGTAAAGATGAATTCTACTAACTGTGAGTCTGAAAAAGTTTCTATATCTGTTCCCTTAAAGTAATCACCAAAGCTTTTATTATTGGGATAAATGTAAGGGATTTTGGTTTCTCAGGTGGCCAAAGAAGCCCCCTGGGGTCTCTCCCCTGATCTTTTTAGAGTTTCTAAGCAGGGTGGGGTGGTGCTCCATTCTTCTCTGTGGAGAAAAATAAATAAGAAAGCACTAGTGCCACTTTCCCTGGAGACATCTGGCTAGCACAAGTAGTTTTTTCAGTTTCACAAGGGACATCTTGAAGACTTAATGGATTGGCATCCTCCTGCAAAGTATGCTCTCTGAAGGACCCCAGACCCAATCTCCTCTCTCCATAGACCTCACAACATGCCATGGGTAGCACCCTTCAGATCCTGGCCCCCTTCCTGATAGGCTGTACTCTTACAAACTGGTAACAATTCGACCCTGAAGGTAGCTAGTTGGAGCCCCAGGGACTCTATTCTGGTCTCTAACAACTTCCCTACTGTTGTAGTACTGTTTGGGTCCAGTACAAACTAGAAAATGGCAAGAGATGGGAGTAGCATGGCAGTCTAAATTCTGCCAAAGGCAAGGAAGGTGATGTGAAATCCCTTATGTGCAGGCTTTTATTGTTCTTTATCTATGGAAAGGCCCAAGAGTCATGTTATTTAGGCCTCCAAAGAAAAAAGTGATATTGATGATCTTGTCCTCAGATATCTACCTGTCTCTCAGGGGGATATAGGTCTCTTGTACCCGTTTTCATCAGAGGCTAACATCCTAGAGATACCTGGCTTTTTTGTTTTCTTTTTTTCAGTACCAGGGATTGAACTCAGAACCTTGCAATTGCCAGGCAGGTGCTTATGCCACTGAGCTGTCTCCCTGGGTCCAGATACTTGGTATTTTCAAAAGATCCAGGTAGGTTTGCAGATGGGCCCTATGACCTAACTGTAGAACACAGACTTTTCTATGTTCAACAATCAGGATCTATATAAAGATAAAAAGAAAAGAGATCAAAATTATGGCTGTTGGAATCGGCAGTGATTTAAGCACATCCAAGTTGCCAAAGGGAAAGCCTAGGGTCAATCAAGGACTGTAAGAAAACTGGACACTGCGTATGCAACTCCACCAAGCCACCACCCAAGCCTTACTCTGTGTCAGGTCGCCAATGTGCCTGGCTCATGGCGTGGGAGACTGACTATCCCTGATGCCAGAGAGGGGTGAGGCCCACTAAAACTCTCATCATCCTCTCTGATGAACACAACTAAAGGAGCCTTCAATAGCCTGCAATGCCCTGTCAATGGACATCTCAGTCTCTTGTGAGACAGCCTGGATGTCATGGATAAAGTGATTTTAATACTTTTGCTTTCAGTTATAACTTCCTTCTCTGGAAAACCATCCCCAAGATCTACAACCACACTTGGGGTCATGGAGATGCCTAGCTTAGCTTCTTTACTCCTGCTTTGACATGTCACTTTAAAGGTCAAATGTTCAACCATGAGTTTTTAATTGTTCCACAGTGTCCTACTCCCCTCCTTGGAAAAGATTTACTAGTAATATTGGGGCAATTCTTCAATTCTGGCAAAGGTCAAAGCAGATTTTACCTGTTGGGACTCTGCCAGGCCATACTTCTAGACAACCTGAGGTTCCCATGAAGAAGCACACTACAGTTCATCCTGCCTCATGGATGCCTACTGGCTCAGAGATTGGTCACATTTGTGGATAGGTTTCCCAGACCTATCCAAGCACACAGGACATCAGTGACTGGTCCTTCCAAAAACTCCAAGGAAATGTGGATTGTTGATGGAAATAGCTTTGTTTCAGGAAGACATCCAAAGGTCAGTTATGCAGTTGTCAGTCAAAAGGCAAAATCCTAAATATATACAGACTCCAAATAGGCCTTCCTGGTGCTACGTGCCCATGAAGCAATCAAGAAAGAAAGAGGCTTGCTCACTAGTAAGTGATCATCTATAAAGCACAAGCAAAAAAGTTCTACAACTCCTAGAGGCAATCGATCTTCCAAGCACGTTGTTATCATTCATTACAAAGGACACCAGAGAGATGTGTCTAAAGTTTCTTTGGAAAATCAAAGGGCTGAAAGAGAGGCAAGAAAGGCGCACTTACAACCCCTTGACACTGTAGCTTTATTCCCCATTTCTGAGGCATATTCAAACTGGTCCTTCCTCAAGGGATGCAATCAAAAGCTATAAAAACCTTACATGGGCTCTTTCCCATCTTGCAAGATGGTGGGTGAAAAAAACCGAGAAGCCAGACAGTAAAGAGAAGAAACCCGAAGCCCAGAAGGCTTTTGCTAGTGGTACTGGTAAAAAGGGTAAGGTGAAGAAAGCAAAGAAGTCCAAGAAGGGGCAGCTTCACTGCAGCTGAAATCCTGTCCTGGTTATAGGAATTGGTAGATACTCCTTATCAGCTATGTATTCCAGAAAGGCTTTGTACAAAAGAAAGTACACAGCTGCTAAATCAAAGGTTGAGAAGAAAAAGAAGGAGAAAATTCTTACTATGATCACAAAACTGGTCAGTGGGGACAACAGTGGAGGTAGCCTAGTGGGTGGTTAAGCTTCGAAATATGCCTAGGTACTACCCTACTGAAAATGTGACCCGAAAGCTCTTGAGCCATGGCTAGAAGCCCTTCAGTCAGCATGTGCAGAAACTTCGAGCCAGCATCTCTCCTGGCACCATCTTGATTATCCTCACGGGGTGTCACAGAGGCAAGAGAGTGGTCTTCCTGAAGCAGCTGGCAGTGGCTTGCTACTTGTGACTGGGCCTCTCAGCTTTAATCATGTTCCTCTATGAAGAACACACCAGAAATTTGTCATTGCCACCTCTATAAAAATTGACATCAACAAAGTGAAAATCCCCAAACACCTCACTGATGCTTACTTCAAGAAGAAGCTGCAGAAGCCCAGGCACCAGGAGGGTGAGATCTTCGACACAAAGAAAGAGAGATACCAGATTTCAGAGCAGTGCAAGGTGGATCAGAAAGCGGTGGACTCACAGATTTTAGCAAAAATCAAATCTGTTCCTCAGCTCCGGGGATACCTGTGATCTGTTTTTGCTCTGACAAATGGAGTTTATCCTCATAAATTAGTGTTCTAAGTTTCTTACAAAGAGCCTAATTAAATAACTGATACATTAAAAAAAACCTATATGGGAAGTGGTCGTTCCATTTTCCACAGAACTAGGAAAAAAGCCCTATCCTTATGAGCCTCTGGAATACTTGGGGTTCCTCTTCAACAAATGAGGCTTCAATCCTCCTGCAGGTGCAGATAAGTAGAGTCAGCTTCCATGGGCATAGTATAAAGATCTTGGGTTTGATTAGATCCGTAATGTGAGCAATTCTTCTAGGGCTATGGATCTCAGACTGTTGCTAGCCTCTCTGATTTCCCTCTTTGTCCTACTTTCTCCTCCACAGGAAATGCAGACATCTGACCTGTTCCTCCTCATGTTTGGGCACTATATCTCCAATCTAATAGTGAAGTTACACTGCTGAAAAATCCACCCAGCCTTCTGCCATCCAACAGGCACCTCAACAGCTCCTCATGTATAGACACTAACTCCTTTCAGATATTTTTGTTGTTGTTGTTGTTGTTTTGAAACAAGGTCTTGCTCTGTAATTCAGGCCGGCCTTGAACTATGTAGCCAAACCTGGCCTTAAAGTCACAGCAATCCTCCTGCTTCAGCCTCCTGAGGGCTAGGATTACAGAGGTGTGCCACCACACCAAGATCTTACTGCCTCATGACAGGTTTCTTTTCTTTAATCCAGTCAGTGAGGCACAACATCCCAAATTAATTGGAGAGAACATAATCCCCAGCAGGTAGGGCCTACAGCCTGTTTCCGTGGTAGCTGTATGAAGATGGACACTTCTATGCCTCAGCACCCCATAATGAGTCATGGGGATTTATGGCTCTCAGAGGAAAACAAGGCAGGAGACGAGGGTGTGGCAAGCAAACAGGGCAAGGGGTGTGACCTGTCTCTCATGAACATCCAGGAAAAAATGTGCCCAAGCTCTGCACCTGGAACAAATCAGAGTTCTATCTTCCATTTTTCTTGTGAAAACCCAAGCATATTTTGATAGGCCAGCCAAGACCTCAGCCTGAGGCGTAGGGATACAAAAGATAGTAGCCACTAAGCTCCTGGCCCTGGACTGTGTCTTTCACAGCACAGGGTTTTCACCGTGTGGAGGGCACTTCTTTTCCTACTTTCAATTTCATAGACCCCACCTTTTCATGGGCAAGGCCTCAGTAGAACATTATAAGGAGAGTGTATGAATTGGGCATGGTGGTGCATGCCTATAATCCCAGCACTCTGAGAGGTCTACACAGGAGAATCACGGGTTTGAGCCCATCCTGAGCAACTTGGTAACTTAGCAAGACCCTGTCTCAAAATAAAAATTAATAATAAAAAGGGCTAGGGATATAGCTTGGTGGGATACAGCTTGAAGTCCCTGGGTTCAATCTCTAGTACCAGAAAAAGTAGCAATCATGTGGATTAGGGGTTTGTGGTAGCCATCTTTGGAAAGCACAAACTGCCACACTATTCAGTGCACATGTGAATCATTCCTCACAACTTCTTTCCCAGCTCCATGCTCTGCCACTCATGTGACTTGGGACAAGTGGCTGTGTTAGTCAGTGCTCTCTAGAAACACAGAATCAGTACTCTGTGTGTGCATGTGTGTGTATTTTTAAGGAACTGGTGCATGTGACTGTGGGGCCTGACAGACTGGAAATTGGTAGAGCAAGGCACTGGCTAAAGTCACACAAGAGTTGGGTCTGAAGTTCACAGGGAAAGATGACAGGAAAACATAAAGATAACAGGGTGGGGACTCACACAGGGTTTGGTGTTGTAACCTCAACATTGTAATCTATAGGACAGCCTGACAGGCTGAAGATTCAGTCAGGTTTTCTATGTGTACAGTCTTGAGGCAGCATTCTTTCCTTTCTGGGAAACCTCAGTTTTGTTCTTAAGGACTTCAACTGATCAGCTGAAGCCTACCCACAGTATGGAAGGCAGTATCTTTGAGAATGGGTCAACTGACTATATGTAAGTGAGATATACAAAATGCCTTCACAACAATATCTATCACCAAACAACTGGCCTCCACAGCTTTGTCAGGTCAACACATAAAATGTAATTATCACACTCTCCCTTTCTGAATCAGCCTTTCCTCCTTTGAAGGAAAGAGTTCCTTTTGAGGCTGTCAGGAAAGCACACTGAGAATCCAGATGCAGCAGGCAGCCTCCACAGTATTTCCCATGATCCCTGCCTCTTGGTAGCCATTCTCTATATCATCCCCTCCTTGTGAGACTGAGTTGGACTTCTTCTTCTCCTTCTCCTTCTCCTTCTCCTTCTTCTTGTCTTTTTGACACAGGGTCTCCCTATGCAATTCAGGCTGGCCTTGAACTCTCTTTGTAGCCCAGGCTGCTCTCGAACTCCCAACGATCCTCCTGCCTCAGTCTCCCAAGTGCTGGAATTACACACGTGTGCCACGATGCCCAGCTGAGCTGTACTTCTTGACTCACTTTTAAGGACTATAAATAGAATGTGGTAGAAGTGATAGAGGGGTACTCCTGGTCTTAATTTTCATCTTGGACATCCTATCTTGCTTTCTTGCTCAGTTGCTCCAAAGGACAGGCCACATGGCAAAGAATAGATGTCTCCAGCTAACAGGCACCCCCACAGGGCCTGCAGGCCCTTCCACTGAGGCAGGTGGAGCCAGCTGACCCACACCCAGTTCCTGACCTGCATGAACTGGGAGAAAATGAATATTTGATGTTCTATATCAGTCTGTTTGGAGATAACTTATACAGTGCAATAGGAGGCTGATGTGCCTTCTCAGTAGTGTCTTGGTTACTATTCTCATCACTGAGACAAAATACCAAATACCCAAGGTTAAGGAAGGAAAAGTTTAGGCTAGCCAAATAGCTCAGCAGACTAAAGTGTCTGCTTAGGAAGACTCAGGGGCCTGGAGTTCGATCCCTGGGCCTGCCATGCAGGCCCTGCCATGCAGGCCCTGCCCACAGGGCGAGCTGACACAGTGATTAAGACTGGGAGTGGTGGCATGTACCTGTAATCTCAGCTTTTGGGAGGCTGAAAACAGGAGGATCTCTACAAGCCCGATCTGTGTAGTGAGACCTTGTAGACCCTGCCCTAAAATACAGAAAAAAAAAATATTTCAGCTTCCAATTTGTAGAGATTTCAGTTTGTAGTTGGCTGTCTCCAAGCCAGGGTGGCAAAGCTGAGAGGCATTTCATAGGGGAAACAGTCTGTGGCAGGCAGCAGAGCAGCTCAGCAGTTCTTTCTGTCCCTTATAGTCCATCTAGGCCACTTGCACTCTGGACAGCTAGCACTCACACTCAGGATGGGGCACTCTTAATCCTGGTATCACACACACTAGAGACCCCGCACCTCTGAAAAGCTCCACCTGCGACTGCATGAAGTTTTGGGGGAACATCTAAATACAGGCTGTACATCCTTTTCCTGGCTCCCAGAAGATTCATGCACATCCCTTTATGTGAAAGGCACTTAACCCACCCCCAAGAGCTTCCAAAATCCTAAGTGTCAGCAGTGCTGAAAAGCCCATGTCTGTCCCAAGTCTCCTCTGAAATTTAAGGCAAATGCTTAGTTCTGAGCCCCGGTACAAATGAAAAAGTTACAAATACTTCCAGCATTCAATGGCACAAGGTAGCCATTTCCATTTCAAAAGTTAGAAATAGGGAGATAGAAAAAGGAACAAAGCAAGTCCAAAATCCAGCAGGCAAAGGTTAAATTCTATAGTTCTATATCCAGCATCTCTGGCAAAGTGTGGCAAGACTGGCAAGACGTGACCACCAAAGGACCTCTGTGGCACTGTGAATGATTTTAGCTCCCGTGGCTTCTCTCTCAGGCCTGCTCTATTCCCTCTTTGCAGTTTTCCTCAAACAATCAACGTTCCTGACTTCTCCAAACTTCTGGTGTTTCCACTGCACCTTTGGCTCTCATTCACAGCTTCATACACTGCCCTCTCAGGGACACATTTCCTGACTTCTTGGGCCTTCTGAAGTCTGGGTGGAAGCCTTGCCATCCTCACAACTCTTGCAATTCTGCATGCCCCTAAAACCAGCACCAAGTGGACGATGCCAAAATCTGCTGCTAGGTGGAGCTCCAGCTAGGCTTCCTTCCCTCTTGGCTACTGGGGTCAAATACCTGGATTTTAAAGCACTCCGAACTCCATCCTGAGGAGCAAATTCCCCAGGCCACTGCCAGCCTGGGGCACAGTGCTCTGGGACTGTCTTCTCAAAGCAAGGTCCTTCATATTGGTAGCGCTGAGGTGCAAAGGCCGGGGTGCTCCTGGCTCTCACGATGCCTTCAGGCCATCATTCCTGCTGTCCTGTTCCTTTTCTGCATAATTCTACTGGAGTTTTCTTTCTGGTCAAACTCAAAAATTTTAAATCATTTTTTCTGGGCTCTGCTCTTTAATTCTCAACATAGATATGGTTAAAATTCCCAATCACAGCCGTGCCACTGCCTCAAAATTAGAGTGCCTTGAAATGTTTTCTGCAAGATTAACTAATCTCTCTCACAAAGAGAAAACTGGTCAAGCATTGGCCATGACTCATCCACATGGATGACACAGACAAAGGATCTACAGAATAAGGTACAGGACTACAAGATAAACCCTGAGGGGACTTCACTGACCTCATAAGAAACATAAAGTACATGTATTGGTATATAAGTCTTGCTCTATCTAGGTCTTAACCATCCAGCAGAAAAGTATAAAAATGAAGTATACATCACGGGGCCATAATAATAAGCTGAGCTGTAAATGGCTATGGTCGACAACTTCTTCAGATAATTCACTATTGTTGTGGAATGCTGGTCTGTGTTGGATTGTGTTGTTGAGTTCAGGCACCTAAAGTAGTTGAATGATGATGGAGTGCCCACCTTTGACAGGTGTAGACAAAGGAAGGGGTATAGAAAGGAAGAATCATGATGTGTGTGTATGGACAGTACAGTTGGGATACATAATGCTGTGCTTCTACATAATTCTATAAGAGGCAAGATCTGCACTAATGGTGGTTGGACAGGATATTATGTTGTCTTCTAGTACTATGGACAACCACTAGGAAGATAACAAGGTAGAAAGTATTAATTATTGAATCTTTGATGTAATTCAGGTATATAAAAAATAAGATACGCAAACAGCTACACTCTCTTAATTTACTGATAAGAGACATATGGTGTAATAATGTCTGTAAGTATAATATCATGTATGCACCTTCTATGATACCAAAACATTATGAAAACAGTTTGCAATGTATTAATTTATCAAATCCACCTTGTCAAGGTATCTTAAAACTGTCTCATTGATATTTGTACTTCAATAAAATAAAAATAAAGATTAACTAATCTGCCACACTTAATCTCAGTGTCAGACAGTGTCTCTGGACAAAAGCAAAATGCAGACTAATTTTCTGCCAAAGCATAACACATATGGTCTAGAATCCAACAGGCAATGCAGTCCTTCCTCCCAGAAGAAACCTCCTGAGCCAGGCCCCTCAAGTACAGCTTAGAGCATCCCAGGGCTGCTTCTTCAGCTAGTGTCTCCAAACCTGTCCAAACTCTTCCCAAACTCTTCCCACAAGCCATTTCTGAAGACTCCTGAACCACATGGTCAGGTAAACCCACAGCAATGACCCACTTCCCTGATACTAAAAATCTGTCGTGTGTGTGTGTGTGTGTGTGTGTGTGTGTGTGTGTGTGTGTGTGTGTCCACATGTGCATGCAGTTTAGGACATAGTCTGCAGGATTTATAGGGTCTCACTATGTAGATCAGACTCATAGTGATTCTCCTGTTTACATCCTCCCAAGAACTCCGATTATAGGCGTACGCCACCACACCCAGTCTCAATTGTTGTCTCAGTGCTCCCTGGGGGCAGGGCCAGCACAACATGCAAGCCAATGATCGAACCCTGACTGCTGTGCTCTGCCTAAGCAAGTGCTTTACTCCACTGAGCTATCAGGCTGGCCCCTAAAAATCTGTCTTCAAAGTTTATTTCAGCTTGCACTTTGTAAAGGCTTTAGTCCAGAGTCAACTGGCTTGAAGAGAGACTAGCATTGCAGAGGGGTGTGACAGAGGATAAACGGTTCATGGCAGACAGAAGGCAGCAAAGCGGAAAACAGTGTCTCTCTGTCCCTTATATTCCATCCAAGCCACCCACCTTTTGGGTGACCAGCACTCACACCTGGAATGGGGCAATATTAATCCCAGAATCACACACCCTGATCCAACCACCTCTGAGAAGCAGCACCTATGTTCACATGAGACTTTGGGGGTGACATATGGATGTCACCATAAGGCCAACAGGTAGGAAGTACCTGGCACAGTCCTGGTGCACTAGATGCTCAGCAAATGTGACCAACATGTGACTCTATCTGGGCTCTGGATTTATGCTCGAGTCTTCCTACTGAGGTCTGCATTTTCTTTTTTTTCTTTTTGTTTTATTGAAGTACAAATATCAATAAGACAGTTGTAAGATACCTTGACAAGATGGATTTGATAAATTAATACATTGCAAACTGTTTTCATAATGTTTTATGAAAGAAGGTGCATACATGATATTATACTTACAGACATTATTACACCGTATGTCTCTTATCAGTAAATTAAGAGTGTAGCTGTTTGCGTAATTCATTTTTTATACCTGAATTACAACAAAGATTCAGTTATTAATACTTTCTACCTTGTTATTTTCCTAGTGGTTGTCCATAGTACTAGAAGCCGACATAATATCCTGTCCAACTACCATTAGTGCAGATCTTGCCTCTCATAGGATTATGTAGAAGCACAGCATTATCTATCCCAACTGTACTGTCTATACACACATCATGATTTTTTCTTTCTACAACCCTTCCTTTGTCTAAAACTGTCAAAAGTGGGCACTCCATTGTCATTCAACTAACTTAGGTGCTTGAACTTGACTACAATCCAACACAGTCCAGCATTCCACAACAATAGTGAATTATCTGAAGAAGTTGTCAAACATAGCCATTTACAGCTCAGCTTAATATTATGGCCTCGAGATGTATACTTCATTTTTATACTTTTCTGCTGGATGGTTAAGACCTAGATAGAGCAAGACTTATATACCAATACATGTACTTGATGTTTCTTATGAGGTCAGTGAAGTCCCCTCAGGGTTTATCTTGTAGTCCTGTACATTATTCTGAAGATCCTTTGTCTGTGTCAACCATGTGGATGAGTCATGGCCAATGCTTGACCAGTTTTCTCTCTGTGAGAGCTTGAGAGAAAGTTTTCTCTCCATGTGACTCTCCCCAGGCACACTATAGAACTTTGATCTCTTTCCTCTGTGGCTCCATAATCTCCTTGTTCAGAAAATTTGGAGCTCAACTGAGTTTCATGATGTTGCAGTACAGGTTCTCCTATTTCCTGATGAGGTGTGCATTTTCATAGAGAATTCTGTCTCAAGGGCATGGTTTTGTCACGATGGAATTTTCTAACAGAACAATTGGAAGAAGGGGACTTTGGAAGCCACTTGAGGTCCCACTACACAAGTGATTACCAGGTTTTGTTCCAGATTGGGGGGAGAGAGAGAGAGAGAGAGAGAGAGAGAGAGAGAGAGAGAGAGAGAGAGAGAGAGAGAGAGAGAGAGAGACTAGCTGAAGACATGCCTTATAGAGGGAACTTCCCCAGGGAAACAATCAACACTGGCAACAACAAACACTTAAGGTGAAGGCAGAGGGGTATGGTGGGCAGCAGAGACCCTGATCTCAGAGCTTCAGTGGGTCAGTGATGCGGTCAATAAGTATTTACACTGAAGCAAGTAAATTTGCAAGTGGACACCAGTGTTATTCAGGGGAAGAATTTGCAAACTAGGAAACTGACTGTGACTAGAAAAATTGGGAGAGTAAGGCTGAGCTATGAGGATGGCATCAGCCAGATGAGGAGGGAAGGGAAAAGCACTGTAGAAGGAATAGCATGTACAAATATCTGGTGACAGGAAAGAACATGACATACCTGAGAACCCATGGGAGATCTGTGCATGGCCAGATGACAGGTAGGGGGATAGGGGTAAGAGAGGTTGAGGTGGTTAACAGAGGTCAGGCTGCACTGGCCTGACAGTAAGTCATAAGTCACAGTGAGGGTGTGGATCTTTATTTAGGAAGAAGGGGACAGCCATTGGAGAGTAGATTTATTTATTTCATTTCAGTGCTGGTGTTGGAGCTTAGGTGGGCATTGTACCACTGAGCTCCATCCCTGCCCCATTGGAGATTTAAGTAGGGATACGATATAGTCAGATCTGTGTGGTTCGCAGTCTCCCTGGAAAGCACACATCGACCAGGAGGCCAAGATGGTACTGCAGTGGCCCAGGTGAATGGCACTGGCCACCTTGTTGCAGAGGTGAAAAGCTGGGAAGTACCAAGCTGGTGAGGAACATCACTCACCTTCCAAAGGAGACCAGAACCCAAAAGCATATTTCATTCCAGCTGTGTGAACTCCAGCAAATTTCTAGACATCTCCATGGTTCAACGTCCCCATGGGTAAAGATAACAAGGCCTACTTTGTGGACTATCATGGAACAGGGCAGGGAGCTGAGGAGCTCATGTCCTGTGAACACATGTAAATGTGGGATGAATCCTGGCCAGCTGCAGATGGTTTGGGTTTTCTTCCAAGGGACGCAATGTGATGTGAACTGATGTACATTTGCTGTACTGTTTCAGAATGTTCAATTGTGTCACCAAATGCTCAAGGACAAGAGGTATGGATGAGTGCTGTCGCTGAGAAGTCAGTCTGTTAGGTGTGGTGGTGCATGACTAATTCTAGCACTCAGGAAGCTGAGGCAGGAGGATTTATGCAAGTTATGTAGTCCAGCCTAGTTGACACAGTGAGTTCAAGGCCAGCCTGAGCTGCACAGTGAGACCCTGACTCAGAAAATGAAAACAAATAAACAACAAAAAAGAGATATAATTTAGTGATGCAGGAGAAATGTACCACAGATAAGAAAGAGCCTGTGTATGAACACCAACAGAGATGGAAGGAGCAAGAGCACCCTAATGGGGCAGGCCAAATAGCTCAGTGGATTAAAATAGGAACAGAAAGCCGGGCGTGGTGGCGCATGCTTGTAATCCCAGCACTGGGGAGGCTGAGGCAGGAGGATTGTTGTGAGTTTGAGACCAGCCTGAGCTACAAAGTGAGCTTAAAGCCAGCCTGAACTGCATAGTGGGACCCTGTCTCAAAAAGACAAAAAAAAAAAAAAAAAAAAAAAAAAAAAAAAAAAAAAAAAAAAAGTAGGAACAGAAGCTGGGGATTTGATTTCCCGGCCCGCTGAGCCGGCCCGCACCCGCACCTCCCTGAGATAGCGATTGAGACTGGGCGTGGTGGCATGGCCTGTAATCTCAGATCTTGGGAGGCTATAAACAGGAGGATTACTTTGAGTCTGATCTAGTAGTAAGACCCTGAACACCCTGTAGACCCTTCCCTAAATACAAAAAAGCACACTCTGATGTTCATGAGGTACTAAATACATGAGAGACATGACACAGTCATAAAGCCCTAGGTAGGAGCCGGGGAGATGGCTCAGTGGAATAAGTGCTTCCCTGGAAGCACAAGGACCTGAGTTCAATCCCTGGTTCTGCCAAAAAAAAAAAAAAAAAAAAAAAAAAAAAAAAAAAAAAAGAAAAGAAAAAGAAAGCCCTCGGTATTCATGGTCAGCTAGACACGTATGAGGCAGATGAGGCATTCAGTATCCAGCCACCTATCAGTGACACTTGTTCTAGCCCCATGTGTCCTCTGCCCAAGAAAGGCAGATCATGTTCCTGGCCACTGCCCAGGTTGATTGGAGAAGCACAGCGGTGGCTCCCTCATCTTCACATCTACGGAAAGATGGAAAGGTAGAGAGGTTACTGTAGGCCCCGAGCACCTTCTAGATATCCGTGGACTTCAAACAGTGGTGCTGACATCATAAGCACCCTAGTAACAAAGAAGACAGATTGATACAGCAGAGAGTGACAGGAGCATGACCTATGAATTCATGCATTGACTCTCCTTGACTGGTCCCCTGTCCTATGTTTGGGAACTCATCCAACTTTGCCTTGCCATCCACCCCCTGTTTCTGTCTTTTTCTGTCTCTCCTCTCCTCCCCTCCCCTCTCCTCTTCTCCCATCTCCTCTTCTTTCCTCTCCTCTTCTTCCCTCTCTCTCTGTAGTACTGAAGATTGAATCCAGGACCTTTGTACTGACCTACATCCTAAGCCTGCTCTTTTAAAGGATTTCACTAAGTTGCTAAATTGTTCAGGCTAGGTTTAAAGGTTAGTCCTCCTGTCTTAGCCTCTCAAGGTGCTGGGATCACAGGCACCCACTCCAGGTCTGGGTCAATATGTTTTGGATAGATTTCATATGCTGCGTGGTTGAAATGTTGCACCCTGGTATGCCAGCCTTTCCTTCCTGGGATTGCTCTCGAAAGGCTGCTGTTGCTTGGAGGTGAGTTCTCATGTGACAACTGAGTCACCATTGGCAATGAAACTGTGCTGACATCACGTCAGAACCAGCATTGTTCTGAGCAAGTTGGGCGTTGAGGTAGAAGAATGAGAAGGGGTGTGGCTCTCCACAAGGGCAGCACCGCAGCTCTGAGGAAGGCACGATCCTCTGGAATGCCCGGCTTCCTCCACCAGAAGGATGTTGGAAAGGAAGCCACAGGGAACAGGAGATCAGAGGGCAGAAGGTTGAAAAGTGACAGCTTCAGATGACTGTAAAGACAGCCACAAACAGCTCTAGGGAATGACTTGAGCCCACTGTCATCCCCAAATTGAAAATTGTTCCAAACACCAAAAGCTCTACATCCCCAAAGCAAGTGGGGAGCTACACCACAGTAAGAATGGTCTCTTACATTTTCAGTCATTTAATGACAAAGATTTATTTCTGTCACATACAATCCACCTGTTGGGGTGGGCTGGGGATTTGTCATAGCTGGTGCTCAGGGTGCAACCCAGGCTGGTGGGTCACTGCTGAGAGTACAGCAGTCCATGGTGGAAGGGAGAACGTGAGATTAGAAAGGCTTCACCCTAGCACTGGAATGTGCTGGCCCTGAGCCCACACGCATCACTTCCTGTTTGCAAGTCTGTATCATTGGGTCATCTGGCCAGAAGGCTGAGAGCCAGAAACCAGTAGGGGGCGTCTCTAACTTCCAAAGCACTCTCACTGTGAGTTGTGAAGACGCCAGCCATAGGAGGGTGTTCAGACTGGGTGACAAGACCCAAAGCTTTGAGGCCACCTTTACAACACCTTCTGAACTTTCTGACCCCACAGACGTCCCTGGTTGACTCTGCTCTGCAGAGGCCAGCTTTCTTGAAGTCTCTATTCACTTCTGTCACCTCCTCTGCCCCCATGGGAACATCATTGCCTGACAGAGGAGAACGGGACTGGTGGTGCCTTGGGCAATAGACACATCAGTGACTTGTGCAGTGTTTAGAGGGGAAGGAAGGGTCTGGAAAGAAAGGCAATGAGTAGGAGACAACAGGGTGACCACGCGACCTTGGCATGACCTTTCCAGCTTAACTGGAGAATAGGCAAGCACTTCTGGCTTTTTAAATAACTCTTACTTTAAGTAGCCCTATTAATTAGTATTAATCAGCAGCTGGTAGTTTCTGTTGCCTCCTAATTGGTGGTTTGCCAGGCATGAAATTCAGGGAGAGCGTGGGGTTAGGCAAGGGGGCTCTGGCTCCTTAGAATAGCGATTAGCAGCCGTTCACTGGAAAACAGGGCACTTCTGGGCTGACACATCCCCCCACCCCACCCTAGCAAGTTCCCCTTTGTAGGCTGCACTCCCTACTGCTCTGGACACCAGCCACATCCAGTAGCATTTCAGCTGTCCATCCACAGCCCTCTTGAACCCTGGATCACAGATCCTGCACGGACCACTTTCGGGGACATAGCCCACTTGCCAGCACCTATTCAGATATGTTCTCTTTCCTCTCCTGCCTTAGCTTTGCCATCATGGCAGTTGCCAAATTTTTGAGTATCCAATGTGTCTTCTCTGAGGGAGGTGTGTCAGCTCAGACGGCTGCCTCCAGGTGATGGAGAGGAGAGAGTGCCAATCTCTAGAATGTTGTGGGGATATTTTCCCCTGGGCTTCAGAGTCCTTAGAATGTGAGGCCAAGTCCCAGCATCTCCACTTGCTCATGCATGGACCCTCTGTGAGCCTGTTTTCTTTGCTATGCGTGGTCTTGCTGTGAGAGTTTGTCTACCCTGTAGACATCTATTATTATAAACAAATATTGGAGTTATTAGACAAAAGTGTAGCTCTGATGAGGTCTTTAGTGCAAACCTAAGTCTGAAGTGAGACTCAGCACATGGCACCAAGAGACTTCAGTCTCCCCTGGGCCCTTGGGACCCAGCTGCTTTTGCTAGACAATATCTAGCTTCCTGTGGGAACCTGGAACCGGTAGGTGAGTCATCACTAGTGTCTTCCACAGCTCTACAGCCTGCAGAAGAAGAAGCTGGACAACAGCTAGCAGGCTTGTCCTGGTGCATTTAGGGCTGGGGGGATTTCTGGTATCAGATTGCTCTAGCCCTTGCCCTGGAGGGACTCTGGTGGTCCCACGCTGGCCTTCAGCTCTGGACACCAAATAATGAGAAGACTTTCTCTCATGGCACTTGTTTGTTCCAGTGAAGGTGAAGTTGAACTGCATGTAAGACAATGCCACTGTGGCCTAAAAAGCTAGTTTACTTCAGGACAAGTGAAGCCAAGGGCTAGTGTGGTGACTGTGTTAGTTAGCTTTGTCACCACTGTGACCAAATACCCACCATCCTGCACTTAATTGAGGAGGTAGATATTTAGGCCTGTGGCTGTAGAGGCTTAACTGCATATTTGCCTGGCTGCAAGGCAGAAGGGTGTGGGAGAGGGAAGATGCTCGCATCCTGGGAGCCATGAAGCAGGCTGAGAGAACGGGGTCAGAGCCAAAGGATAGTCTCCAAGGTGACGGCCCCATGGACCATCGTCTCTGGCAGCTAGGCCTCACCTCTCCATAGCCCATTCAGTCACAACGATTCTGTTCCATCAGATTTTCAGGGATCCAGGGATCATGACAAGACTGTGGTATCTTATGACTGCATTATACATGAGCTCCAGCCTCAATGTCACCTCTTGGTCTAATGCTGATGCCCAATCTTGGATTTCCACTGTCTGGAACTGTGAACTAAATACACTTCCCTATAGAAAGCGTTCAGTCTCAGGAAATTTTATAGCAACAAGATGAACAAAGACAAGAAGCCACACAAAGAGAGGGAGGAGGTGATATGGATGTCCATGCCCATTCAGAAAGTCTCATTTGGGGGTTTAAGTGAACTAGAATATTTGTGACTTTCAGCCATAACAACAAGTAAGAGGATCACAATTAGGATTGTTTCCTCAGCCCTGCATTAACAGTGCTGTCCATTTTTTATACCTCAGAATCATGTTGAAATGCTTATTTAAAACTATTTATTTATCCCATCCAGCCCCAGAAATTCTATTTTTTTTTTTTTTTTTTTTGTCTTTTTGAGACAGGGTCCCACTATGCAGTTCAGGCTGGCCTTAAGCTCCCTTTGTAGCTCAGGCTGGTCTCGAACTCACAACAATCCTCCTGCCTCAGCCTCCCAAGTGCTGGGATTACAGGCATGCGCCACCACGCCCAGCTCATCCCCAGAAATTCTGATTCCCTGTGTCTGGAGTGCATCTTTAACCCCTTCCCCCATTCTGTTGTAAGTTCTTCAAAGACAACAGTTTGAGAAATGAAGCTTTATAGCTAGTTCAGTAGTCTGTTGGTTACCACTTCTGTGTAACAAATAGCTGTAAATTTATGAGTTTTAAACAACCATTATTTTATTTTGCTCATAGATTCTGTTTGTGAGGAATTTGGAAAGGGCGTACGAAAGATAACTTGGCTGCTCCCTAATGTCTGGGCCATCAACTGGGAAGACTTGAAGGCTAGGGGTCTCTCAAGAGCTGGGGGCTGGAATCTTCTGGAAACTCCTTTAGTCACATAGCCTATAGTCGATGCTGGCTTTTGCTGATGAACTCAGCCAGGGATACTGGTACAGACACATGGACCTCTGTGTGTCTTAGGCTTCCTTACTGTGTGTTCTGCAAGTCCTCAGAGTGAAAACCCTAAAAGAGAACAGGAAGAGAACTTGGTGACCATTAATGACCTTCCCTCAGAGGTTAGGTGGTGCCACTTACACTAGAATCACAGGCCACCAGATTCAAGAGGGAGACCACACAGATCCCCCTTGACATCTCTATACAAAGAGCACATGGGATGATGGGAGCTCCCGCTACAGCCATCCTTGGAGAATGCCATCTTCTAAATGGATAAAACCTAGATATTATCTGCAGGGGACCTTGGGACATGCTAGATGGATGACTCTGGTTCCTACTGGGATAGAACCAAATTGCCATTCCCCATCTGTTTTATATGTTGACCCTTGCCATGGTACTGTGGCTAGAACCAAGGGCCTCAAACATGCCGGTTAAGTGCTCTACCACTGAGCTTAACCCCTAGCCCTATACACAGGCTTTTTCATCAGCCAAGATCTTACTTTCCCCTAAGTCTTTTTCATTTAATTTTTTTAAAAAATATTAGCTAATTGTCTATATCAATAGGGTTCAGCATGACATAACTACACATAGATATACTATGTATTGATCATGTCCATCTGGCCTTTTGCCCCTCCCTCCTCATGGGAATGGGGCTCCCTTTCTGTGTCCACGACCTGCATTCTGGGTTTTAAAGACCATTTATTATGTGGCTTTTCTGCCAGTGTCTTGATTACTTTTTTCTTGCTGCTGAGACAAAATACCCAATGCCCAAAGTTAGAGAAGGAAAGATTTATTTAGTTCACAGCTTGTGGAGGTTTCAGCCCATACTTAACTTGCTCCAAGGCAAGGGTGGTGTGGCAGAGGGGTAATAGTTCATGATGGCCAAAGATACCAAAAACAACAGGAGAGGAGGTGGGGAGACAGACGAACCTCTATCTGTCCCTTATACTGTGTGGAGGCTACAAGTCCTAGGGTGTATGTAGTTCTTACACACCTAACCCTAGCATTGGACCATGAATCAGTCACAAACTCCAGAAGGGCATTCCCATGGTCGTGTGAGGCTTTTGGAGAACATCTAGACACAAATCATAACTTTCCTCTTGTGGTCTCCAAAGACTCACGCACATTTCTTCATGAAAAAGGCATTGTAGTCCATTTCTAAGAGTTGTCAAAGTTCTAACAGTCTGAACACTGCTGAAAATTCCAGGTCCCAAGTCTCCTCCAAAATCTAAGGCAAACTCTTACCTGTGATCCCCTATACAAATGAAAAGTTGAACACTTCCTAGATTCAATGGCACAAGCTAAACATTAGCATTTCAAAAGGTACAAACAGGGGTATACAAAGCACTGGGACCAAAGCAAGTCCAAAATCCAGCAGGGCAAAGTAATTTGTGGCAGGTTGTGAGCTCCAAAGGGTTTGCATGATCCTGCCCCTACAGCACTTCTGGTGACTGTAGTGGCCATGGCCTCTCTACTAGGCCTTTTTTGCTCCCTCCTTGCAACTTTCTTTTTGATGATCCATGTTTCTGGCTTTACCAACTTACTGGAATCCACTGCACTTGTCTTTTCATTCACAGCTTCACACACTGCCCTCTCAGGAGAACACTGCCTACATATACTTAAAACCAGCACCACAGGGCTAGTGAGATAGCTCAGTAGACTAAGAGCCTGCTTAGCCAAGTGCAGGGACCAAGGTTTGATCCCTGGTACCACGTGCTGCACAAGCTCTGCTCTTGGGCATGCTAAACCAGCCACTGACACCAGGTGTGGCAGTGCATGCCTGTAGTCCTAGCGCTGAGGAGGCTGAAAACAAGATCACTATGAGTCCGAACTTTGTAGAAAGACCTTGTACCAAATGCATCAAAAATAATTACTTAATAAAAACTGCGCCACATGGATAATGGCAAGGTCTGCTGCCAGCTGGAGCCATAGCCAGGCTTTCTTCTCTATTAGCTGTAGGGGTAAAGTGCCTGGAACACTGAGCACTCTGACCCTGATTCCCAAGGAACAAACTCTCTGCACTGCCACTATTCTGGCACATGGCACTCTGTGGCTTTCTCCTCAAAGCAGTCTTTCACTTTTGCAGTTTTGAGGTTACAAAGGGTGGAGACCTGTTGCTTCTCGTGGTGGCCTCAGGTGCTCTTTTCTATTCTCCTGTTCCTTCTTAGCAGTCAAGATCTCTGCTCTATCTTTGTAGTCCATACCTTTACTGAAGCTTTTTGCCTGGCCAGACTCACATTTTAAATCATCCTGCTGAGCTCTGTGTTCTTGATTCACAACACAAATATGACTAAAAGCCCCCAACAATAGCCATGCCACTGCCTCAACATTCAGCTGCCTTGGACGTAGGAGATGGCTCAGTAGCATTAGCCCCTGTCTGGCAAGTACAAGGTCCTGAGTTTGGATCCCTGATTAAAAAAAAAAAACAACAAAAACCTTACATGTTCTACTTGGAAAACTTAAATATTCTACTTTTGCTGTGAAATTTCTTCTGCCAGATAAATTAGTCCACTGCCCTTAATCTTAGTCTCAGGCAAAATATGTGGTCACAAACAAAATGCAAACAAACTTTTTTTTTGCCAAGCCACAATATATATTGTCTGGAGTCCCAACAACCAATGTAGTTCTTCTTCCCAGCAGAAATCTTCTGTTTTTATTTTTATTTTTTATTTTTTGTACTTTAAGGAAGGGTATACAGGGTATTCAGGGTCTCACTACTAGATTGGGCTCAGATTGGACTTGTAGTGATCTGCCTGTTTACAGCCTCCCAAGAGCTGGGATTATGGGCATGTTCAACCACTCCCAGCCTCAATTGCCAGCTCAGTGCACCTCAGGGGTGGGGCTGGCATGGTAGCCCCAGGGACCGAACCCAGGCTCCTGCACCTGCTTGCAGGTGCTTTAATCCACTGAGCTGTTTGGCTGGCCCTCCCAGCAGAAACCTTCTGAACCTGGTTTTTACCAGCAAAATTTCTATCAAATCTGGTTTTCTGTGCTCTGCCCGGATTCTCCCATCCAGAATGGTCTAAGGTAGTCTAGGTCTACTCTTTCAAGAGACATCTCCAAACCTTCCCACAAACCATTCCCAAAGGTTCTTGAACCATGTGGTAAGGGATAGTCACAGCAATGACCCACCTCTCAGTACCAAATTTTGTCTTGGTTGCTTTTCTCTCATTACTGAGACCAAATATCTGATGCTCGTATAGACAGTACAGTTGGGATAGATAACGCTGTGCTTCTACATAATCCTATGAGAGGCAAGATCTGCACTAATGGTGGTTGGACAGGATGTTATATCAGCTTCTAGTACTATGGTCATCCACTAGGAAAATAATTATTGAATTTTTGATATAATTCATGTATAAAAATAAGATAAGTAAGCAGCTACACTCCTAATTTACTGATAAGAGACATCTGGTCTAATAATGTCTGTAAGTATAATATCATGTATGCACCTTGTACAATTCCAAAACATTATGAAAACAGTTTGCAATATATTAATTTATTGAATCCGTCTTGTTAAGGTGTCTTAAAACTGTCTCATTGGTATTTGTACTTCAATAAAATTAAAAATAAATTTAAAAAACCCAAATATCTGATGCTCAAAGTTAGAAGAGGGAAAGATTTCTTTAACTCCCCAATTGTGGAGACTTCAGCCTATGATCAGCTGGCTCCAAGGCAGGATGGCGCATGGCAAGGTGTAACAGTTCAGGGAGGGGCAACCAGCAAAAGCAACCAGATCGGAAGGGGAGACGAAAAGCAAGCCTCTCTCTCTCCCTTATAATGTTTGCAGGCTACTGGCCCCAGGGCTTGTATAGCACTCATACCCGTACTCCAAGCATTGGACCATGAATCAATCACAAACTCTAGAAGCCCGCCCCATGACCACATGAGGCTTTGTGGGGACACCTAGACTCAAACTGTAACAACCAGATTAAGATACTTGCTGCTTTTTTTTCTCCCTAGATTGTATTGCAGGTGTAGAAGAATTCTGGTTGTTGGTTTGTTTCTTTGTAATATCAATAACAGTGGTACAGGAAGTGACTTTTTTTCCACAACACTTCCACGAGGGAAATGATGGTGCTGGAACCTTGGTGACACTGTTCCCTGGCTGAGAACGGGAGCTGAGCCATGCCACCATCAGAGGGCATAGACCCAGTTTCTGCCTCTGCACTTGGG
>PVKA01005869.1:26642-40600 GCA_004027165.1 Ctenomys sociabilis
GAGGAGAGGAGAGGAGAGGAGAGGAGAGGAGAGGAGAGGAGAGGAGAGGAGAGGAGAGGAGAAGCTACAAAGACCTAGGAACCTGCTGAAAATGTGTGGCTGGCCAGGCTTGAAAACCCAAGCAATTTCTGTCCCCTCCTCCCTCCATGTTATCAGGGCCTCTCGGAGAAAGACAAGCGCTCCTGTCTTGCTAATTAGTACAGCGTCTCTCCCTTCTACCCTCCACCCCTTTCTCTGTGGTACTAGAGGTCGAACCTAGGGTCTTCACACTAAGCTACATCCCCAGCCCTTTCTTGTATTTTTAAATTTTGAGATAGGGTCATTGAATGACCCAGGCTGGGCTTGAACTTGCCATCCTCCTAGTGATCTCCCAGAGTACCTGGATGGCAGGTGTGCACCAGCGTGTGTGGCTTCTCCCTGTTGGGAGGAGGTGAAGCTGGAAATTGATCATATGTGGGAGGGGACAAGGCCAGAGTGCCTAAAGCAGTCAAGCTATCTCAGTCTTGAGAAAAGCATCATTCCTGGACAATATTGGTTATTAGTCACTAGGCAACCTTGTGTCTCCTGAATCAAACTTTGCAAAGGTATAAACAAACACCCCTACTATCCTACTATTGTTCTTTGAGTCCTTTGGCAATTAGGCAAACAGGCCACCACCTGATTGTTATCTTTTGTCTTGATTTTCTATTTTTATTTTATTGGAAGACAAATATCAATGAGACAGTTTCAAAGCTAATTAATAGAGCATTTTCAAAAATTAATATATTTTACATTGTTATTTTCTTAGTAGTTATCCATAGCACAAGAAGCAGATAGGATTTCTGTGTCTTTATTTCCTGAATAAATTTTCTAAACCCTTTTCTGTTTTCTCCTGGGGAATCTCTGTTTCTAAACACACCTCCCTTCCCTATTCCAAGCACTCTGTTACTGCACTGTAACAGATGCCTATCCTGGGATAGGCATGGAATTGACCAGGTGCATTTCAAGCTCCCTACAGAAAGACATCTGTCCCAATTTAAGTTGTCCTTCAAATATTGCATGAGAGGGCTGGAGAGATGGCTCAGTGGAATAAGTGCTTCCCTGGCAAGCACAAGGGCCTGAGTTCAATCCCTAGTTCTGCACAAAAAAAAAAAAAATATTGCATGAGTCTGAAGTTAGGGTGTTTCCCATAATAAACATTTTGATGACATCACTGGGGATTTCTTGTTTAAGGGAAACATGACAAAAGCCCCTGGTGCATTATGGGGGAGTGGGGGCACTAACTCAGAGACATTGTCCCAAGTAATGTTAAACAAGTCTAGAATTTTTTTGACACCCCTTCCATTTCAAGGTGACATGGGTCTCCTTTGCCCTGGAACCTGAGGTGTCCTAGGGACCTAACAGAACACAGTGTAAATGACATTGACTGACCCCTTCCCCCCTACACACACATCCCATCTCCTTTGGGGCTCAGCACCATTTCTGCCTGTCACAAATCCCACCCTATATCTGCTTTCCTTTTATTGACTGCTTTTCTCTTTCACCAATGATACAAAGAGTCTTTTCTGGAATCTTCCCCCTGGGCTCCAGGTGTAAGAGCAACTATAGCTGGGTGTGTGCTCCAGGACCCTGACCCTGTCCTGGTCTCTGCAGCAGGGAGGGCAGAGAGAGATGGGCAGGGTCACAGGAGGGCATGCAGTGCCTGATCCATCTAGAAAGGATGTCACTGGCCTTTCCCACACCGAGCCTTGTCACAGAAATTGCTGCTGACAGGGGTCAGGTGGCCTAACACTGAATTTGGGGGGCGGGGATCAGCGTGAATGGTGCCTTGCCCTGGGAAGGGGCCCAGAAGACCCACGGGGCTAATGAAGGCGGCAAGGCATTGTGAGAAGCCCCAGGACCCTCCAGGGGCATGGCGGGGTGACCAGGAGCAGTGGCAGCCCCAGTGGAAGAATGCCAGTGTCAGGGGAGGTGGCCATTAACTCCTGCAGGCCGAGAGGCCCCGCATTAAGTCCTCAAAGGCCGGCCAGGGCCTGTGATTGACAGGTGGACTCTGTCAATCAGGAGAGGCTGGCAGAGAAAGAATGGGCCACCAGATACAAAAGGACAGGGGCCTGATGTGCTCTGAGAGTTGGGCTGTAACTGCAGGGAGGCTAAGCCTCAGTCACAGGAAGATCCCCTCAAAGACACAAGGTTCAAACTGGGATCGCTTGGGGCCGGGCTTGGGTTTATGACAGAGCATCTGGTTTGGTAAAATTGCCACAAGGAAGCTGACTTTATCAGTGTCTGTGCCAGACCCTTGAGCTTGCCCCAGGGATGCAGATACAACGCGGCCACACACACAGCACACGCGTGCAGGAGCTATGGGAGGCTGCAGAAGTTTCCTTGCGGGGGGAGTTGGCTGTGATGGTTTTATTATGCAAAGGATTTTGAGGACATGATAGGTGCTGAATAAATATGGGATTATTCACACATATGGCACCGGTACTCCAAACTGTATTTTAAAAATAAAGCCCCAACATTCTATTTTCTACATTTAAAGATTAATTTAAATTAAATGTACACAGGCTTTCTAGAAAATATTTTGCATCTGTAGCTTTGAGTTGAAAATGGTGGGGGAAGTCTCCTCCCACTACAAGGCAGCATCGCAATGTATTCATCTCCAGTCTTTTGACTATACATCTTTTAAAAATATAATTGTGATCAGCTATACATGCAATTTAGTAATTTTCTCTTTTCTTGCTCAATGTGGTGATATAAGCATTTTTCATGCTATTGCAAATTCCTGGTAAACATCATTTTTAATGGCTACGTAATATGGATTGTATTTTCAATTTTCATTAAATTTCTGTTTTATCTTCAGCCTGATTGCTTTGAGGGACCTAATTTCTGCCAGCCCTAATATGCTTATCTGTTTATCAGGAGTCACATTTCCATGTGACTCTCCCCTTTTCTGAGGAAGAAGGGAGAGGGTGAGAGAGGGGGGGTTCAAACTGGGACAGACACGACAGCTATTTGGAGTCGTTGGCAACTGAGACACAGGCAGGGCAAGAGCACCATGAGCCCTTGGTATCCTGCGGCCAGTCTCAGGTAAATGTACTGGTTCTGAGACACCACAGCCCATTCAGGATCCCCAAACACGGCCCCTGTAGTCAGGGGCACACTATGATAGAGGTAATGGGGTTAGGCAGGTAAAGTGGCAGCATAAGGGATTGTCGCATCCAGATGGGATGGGGGGGTATTCTTTGCAAATGCCCAAGATCTCACTTTTCCAGGTGATATACATATCTGTTCAATACCTGTATCAAATCTCCCTTCTTAGAGGAGGAGTAAAATGATGACTCCTTCCAACAAAGAGTATCATATATTTAATTCACTAAAAGACAGTTCCCACTTGTGTGTACACATGCACATGATTGTGTGTGTGTGTGTGTGTGTGTGTGTATGCAATTACCACATGTATGGATTCTTTTTAAAAAAAAATTTTTTTTGAGCCAGTGTCACTCTGGAGTCCATCCTGGCCTTGAACTCCCTTATGTAGCGCAGGCTGACTTTGTACTAAGTACAATCCTCCTGCCTCAGTCTCCTGAGTGCCAGGATTACACTACTCCTGGCCACATGAATAGATTCTTGTAACCGCAATCAGGATATAGAACAGACTCATCATCCCCCCAAATCCCCTTCTGCTACCTATTTGGAGTCAAACTCTCCCACTCTAATGTCTGACCACTCCTGAGCCATCACCCATCATCTAGAGTCACCTCTTCCAGAATGTCACACAACTGAAATCATGCAGCATGTGAGCTGTTAAGCCTCTTTCTCTTGACATAATGCTTTGACAGTCATCCAAGTTGCATTGCTCAGGAGTTTGTTTCTGTTCATGGCTGAATTGTTTTCCACTCTATGACTGGTTCACCATCTGTTTCTGGGTTGCTTCCAGTTTGGGAAAATTGCAGAGAGAGCTGTTGGGCATGTTTGTGGACAAAGTTTGGTGTGAATACACATTCTCATTCCTCTTGGGTAAAGAGCTACGATGGCTGGGTCACATGGGCATAGTGTCCTTGAGGTTCTGAGGGGTTGCCAAACTGTTTGTCACAGTAGCTGTCTCATTTTCCTTCTCCACCTACAATGTATGAGGGTGTCAGTTGTTCCACATCTTCATCAGCATTTGATACAACAGTCAGAGATTTTTCTTTTAGCCGTTCTTACAGGCATGTGGTTTGTACCTCCCCCATTGTTGTGATTTGTGTGTCTTTAAGAGCCTGTGATGCCAAACACCTTTCTAAGGTTATGGTATAAATGGGGTTGTTAGTTTTCTTATTGTTGTAGTGGGGGCTTTGAGACAGGGTCTTACTCTACAACTCAGGCTGGCCTTGAACTCACAGAAATCCTTCTGCTTCAGCCTCCCTTATGCTGGAATTACAGGAATGCATCACCGTGCCCAGCTTTATTGTTGAATTTTGAGCATTCATCATAAATATATAAAGAATATAACTCTTCTGTTGAAAGTATGACCCAAAGATCTTTTCTCCAGTTGGGAAGTTGCTTTTTCATTCTCTTAATGATGTCTTTTACAGAGCAATTGTTTCTAATTTTGATGAAATCTAATGTATCAATTTTTCTTTTTATGGATCATGTTTTTGGTCTCATGCTTAAGGACTCTTTGCCTGGCTCTAGATAATTGAGATTTGCTTTTCTTTTTCTCGTATTTTCTTCGAAGAGCTTTACATTTTTCATTTTACATGTGAATGTATGGTTCACTTCCAGTTAATTTTTATATGAGATAGGAGGTTTGGGTTAAAATTCCTTTTTTTGGTATCTGGATATCCAGTTTTCCCAACACTAGTCACTTAAAAACACATCCTCCCTTCCATCCTATTGCCTTTGTGCCTTCATAAAAAATTAATAGAAGGATTTCATGGATCTGTGTTTGGAGTCTGTTCTATCTCACTGATCTCGGTTTCCCCTGCCAACACAGCAGCATTTTTCTTTTCTCTTTTTTTTAATGTATTTAGTACGGGGTCTACAGGGTCTCACTACACAGATCAGACTTGTAGAGATCTTCCTGTTTTCAGCTTCCCCAGTGCTGGGATTACAGGTGCACCACCATGTCCAGTCTCAGTTGCCATTTCAGCATACCCTACGGGCAGGACCAGCATAGCACACTGGGGATCGAACCCCAGTTCCTGTGCCTTCTAAGCAGGTGCTTTAATCCCTGAGCTATCTGGCTGGGTCCAGAGCAGCATTTTGATTACTGTAGTTGCATACAAAATCTTAAAATCGGGTGATACACTTTCTCCCCACTCCTCAAAATTGTTTTGGCTATTCTAGTTTTTTTAATCTTTCGTATACAGGTTAGAATCAGCTTCTGTATATTTATAAGAAATCCTGCTGGAATTTGATTGGGAATTGCATTAAGTATATAGATTTGGAAGAGAATTAGCACCCTTGCTGTGTTAAGTCTTCCAATCCATGAGCCATGTTTTGTTTGTTTTATTTTTTTAAAATGTTCCCCTTTTAGGAGACAATATGTCTTAAAATGACTGGCTTCAAAGTGAGGAGAGCCCAGTCGGAATGGAGGCTTCCTTCTACCCAGCTGCATCTTATTTCTTTCAAGCCCATTAGAAATGATTTGATTTCAGTGGCAGCTTTGCACTTTGCATGTGGAGTGGAAGGGGTTGTTGTTGTGCATTTATTTATTTGTTTTTTGAGCCAAGGTCTCACTATGAAGTTCAGGCAGGCCTCACACTCACTATGTTGCCCAGGCTAGCTTTGAACTCGTGGTGAGCCTCCTGCCTCTCGAGTGCTGGGATCACAGGTGCGGGCCACCACGCTTGGCAGGGAAGAGGATTTTATCAGACTCATTTGTGCATGTGCTGGACAGTCATGCTTTGGTGTGAGTGCTTACGCGGCCATCTGCTTGGACACATTTGCACACATGTGGGTGCCTGTTTAGATAGACAGGGCTCCTCCTGCATGCAGTGCACACATGTGCATGTGGGCTCCTTCACTGAAGCATGTGTGAATGTTCACATATACATGCACACATGGCCCCTTGAGGCAATCTGCCTGTTCCCTGCTTTAGCCAGCCATGTGACCCCTGGCTGAGCTGAGTGTTCGCATGCAGAAAGCTCATGGAAGGGTGACACGAGGGAGGTAGCATGACTGCACACACACAGAGCTTCTCAGCAACTGCTTGCTGAGCACAAGAAAGAAACCAGGGAAAGAAGTCAGGAAACAAGGAAAAGGGGATAAGACCCAGGAAGAACACAGGCTGAGCCTTTGTGAGAGTAGCCAGGCCCCGTAGCCTCCTGAGACTTCCTCGGGCTCCTGAAAAAGACAGGGAAAAGAGGCGAGAAACACCTTTCCTCCTCCAGCTGTGGAGATGAGCCCTGTAGCCACAGTCTGAGGTAGGAAAGGAAGGAAACACCTCAGGCTGTGGCCACGTATTTCAGCACAGTGCAGGGGTACCTAATCCAGCACCTTGGAAGTCCCAGGAGCTGATACCATCCGTGCCATTCTGCAGGACCAGGCTAGGACAATGTTGATGAAACTTCTGGAGTTTTCAAATAGTCAGCTGCGGTACATGTGCCACAGGTCTGCCACCACTGGGCTAGGAGGATTTGAGGAACTGAGTTAAGCCCTTGAACTGTCACCCTCCCAGTTACTTGGAAGCTGGGCACATTTCCCACGAGTACTCTTTGCAGTGGCAGTGCTGGTGACTTAGAGCTACTCGGTGACTGCCCTGACACACCTCAGCATTAGGAATCAAGGATTTGGGAGCAAAGCAGATCCTGAAGTCTAAGCCTTCCCTTTCTTAGATGACAAAACTGAGGTGCAGAGGAAGCACGGTGGAAATTCAAACTGGCTCTTCCACCTTCTCTTCCCCTCCCTTACGTGTCTCTTCCCTGGCGGAGGTTTCTAACCTGGCACACAGCATGCGAGCTCTCTGGAAGTCTCACTACTCATCCTGCCACATGGCCAAGGTAGTTTGGGTGGGGAAGTTAGTGGCCCAGCCAGCCAGAGCCCACCTTCCCAGCTCCTTCTCCCATCCTGAGTTTTCTGGGGACTTGCTTGAATACACAGTCCTCCTGCTAGGTGCCAAAGCCTAACTTTCCCATAAAAACCTTGTGCATCAGTTTCCCCATGTATTAGATGGGAATATGTAGTGGCCAAGGTTCTCTAGAGAAATAAGCACTAGGATAATATAGCATTTTGGGAGTGTACACAGGTCCTTCCTGCAGGGA
This sequence comes from Ctenomys sociabilis, assembly GCA_004027165.1. Lineage (NCBI taxonomy): Eukaryota > Metazoa > Chordata > Mammalia > Rodentia > Ctenomyidae > Ctenomys > Ctenomys sociabilis. Next base: position 33,869 of record PVKA01005869.1, read on the forward strand.
CACAGCCTGTTCTTGACTTGAGGGATCCTTGGCCAGTGAACTGACTCAAGCTTGGGGATGACTGAGGGGTTCTGACTTTTTATGATCCACAAGAAGGTAGGTTTCCCATCTATTTGCTGCTAGGAAGCCCACAAACATCAGGCCAATGCTGTGGGCCTGTATAACTATTCTGATTGCTGGGGTAATTCTGTTACCCATGATGCTAACCAGGCCCACCTCACTTTCAGCAGCTAAGTGCTTGACACCTGGCCTCTGGAATGCCGGGATCCATGTATGCCCACTTCACCTAGGTCCCCTGGTTCAGTGCCTGTGGTTCTAACTATGAGGTGCAACCTGCAAAGAAGGCCAACATTGCACTCTCCGAGAAGGAAAGGGCTCCCCTCACATTTAGTTCAGAGTATTGGTGAAAAGTGTGTCTTCTGGACCCTTCTTCCAGGGTCAATGGGGCTAACATCTCAAGCTTGCTAAGACTTTGAACCCCTTTCTCCACATGAAACCAAAGGTCAGCTTACTTAGTGATCTTCTGGTCCATGGCTCAGCCAACCAAGCAAACCATAGGAGACCCTTCCAGAGCCTAATGCTGCAACACTAAATGCAGAATCTCTGCTCAGTGAGTCCATGAAAATAAATTCAGTCAGATCCAACCTTAGCTTCCTTCCACCATTATTCTGCATCATCAATACACATCCCACACATGTCCCCTGGATTTCTGTATGCATGAATTACAAAATGCAAGTTCTCTTGGAGTGCAGTGGGCCTCCTCATGAGTCATCCTTCATGCCTCATTTTTAGGGGCCTCCTGGGCTTTGAGTGATGCAGTTATAGGTACTCGTTTTAACAGCGGACACCCTTACAAGACTGGGATCTCATCCTGTACTATAATTCAGCCAGTTTACAAATGAGATTCTGGATTTCATTTTCAGATTCTTGGCTCTGTCACTGCGGGAGAGAAGGGTCTTCTTTGTGGCACACATAGACACTTTCAGTGCATTTATGTGGTGCTTAAGCTGGATATTTGAAACTCCAAGCTCACCACCCTCCTTGTTTAGTAGCATTAGAGGTAGCCAGCCAATTTCATTATATGCATGAATTTGGGAAAAATTGTTTGAAAGTCTTAAATATACAGTACCCTAGCTCCTTACTTCTTCTCCAATTCATATATTTGGCACAGGGTCTTACTACACAGTTTAGACTCATAGTGACCCTCCTTTTTCCAGCCTCCTCAGCATTGAAATTATAAGTGTACCCCACGGTCAGACTGGGAATTGAACCCTGGTCCCTGCGCTTGCCTAAGCAGGTGCTTAATCCCCTGAGCTATCTCACAGGCCATGGTCCTTGCCTCTTATAAAGTAATTGATTAGGAGTGCCAAATGATGACATTTTGCTTCTTTCTATTGCCAGTTCACAACGTGGACTATCAGGGTTCTCCTGACTACCAAAAATAAGATGATTACCATCTTTAAATGTCATCAGATTAGAAAGCCAAATTCCAGAAAACTATCCTTAAAATTTTGTCCCTCTAGAATCACACTTGGTGACAACTTGTGTATTAGAGTTCTCTAAAGAAACAGAACCAATAAGCACTTCCCTGGCAAGCACAAGGGCCTAAGTTCAAGCCCTGGTTCTGAAAAAAAAAAAAAAAAAAAGAAAGAAAGAAAGAAAGAAAGAAAGAAAGAAGGCAGAAACAGAACCAACAGAAGGTAGATAGATGATAGATAGATAGATAGATAGATAGATAGATAGATAGATAGATAGATATAGATAATAAGAAATTGACACACAGCTAGGGAAGTTGAAAAGGCAGGCAAAATTTTCTCTTTCTCAGCCTCTTTTTCTGTCTGGTTTGGTTGGAGGAGGCCTTTCCACAATAGACTGCAGTTGGCTCCACTCAGTCTACCAATTCAAATATTAATGTCTCACGCACATCTAGAGTAACTATGAGCCAGGCAAGTTGGCCCAAATTACCAATGTGGGATATCAATAGTGTTACCAAGAAGATTGCCTTGGGGGAAGGAATGGGTGCAGAAAATTTTTGGAATAATAGCCGGCATATCCTGGTACTTAAACGTAGGGGAAGATGACGCCGGGAGTGGGGACAGTGGCAGCGATGAAGGTGAGAAAAGATGTCAGGCCAGGAGCCTCAAACTGCAAAGAGATAGCCTAGAGAGGGGTTGGGCAGGAGATGGAAGAAACAAATCAGTCTTCCCCGTAGTGGCCAAATACCCATCACGGTCCATCTTTGGCTCTTTCTGGAAGGTTGGCTGGGGTTTGCCTCGCCATTCATGCCCAGTAGACACAAAATGCAACCAAACCTCAGAGTGGACAGAATTGTACACGAGTAATTCCACCGAGCAACCAGGAGACAGCGTCAATGGGAAGCCCTCGAGCACCCACGTAGAGTCCGGTGTGTGGGTCCCAGGTACACAAGCGGGATCTCGCCTGTAGCCATCAAAGAAGTGAGCTCAGGAGAAAGCCAAGTGGCCCGGTCCCTCTTGCTGCCTCCTAAGCAAGTACGTTTATCTGTCTCCCCATAAGTATTTACCTCCAAACAGCTCAGTGAGCCTAATCCCAGCACTCTGGTAGGCTTAGGCAGGAGGATCACAAGTTCAAGCCCATCCTGGGCAATTTAGTATGACCTGTCTCAAAATAAAGTTTTAAAAAGGTCTCGGGGGGTGTAACTCAGTGTCAAGGCCCTGGGTAAATCCCCTGTACAGAAAAGGAGGAGGAGAGGCTGGGGATTTAGCTCAGTGGTACAGCACCTGCCTAGCAAGCATGAAATCCTGAGTCTGATTCCCAGTACTCCCCCAAAAGGGGAGTGGGTAACAGTTGAGAGCACTGGGACCTAAAACTCCTGCCCTTCATATTCTTCCCCTTCCGCTCCTCATCTTAAAAAAAAAAAAAAAAAAAGATTATTGAAGGATACAGAAAGTAAATATTTTCCCCTGCGAGGAGAATTTCTCCAATAAAAGCCGTCAGCAAAGACAGCGGCTGTGAGAGGCCTGCAAATGTTTTCATCTCTCTTCAACACAACCCCCATCTGGTGCTGTGTGTGTGGTGGGAAGCGTGCATGCGCACGCACATGTGCTTGCACGGGGAGGCCGGGCCTTGCTCCCAATCGCTCACGCTCGTCAGGCCTGCCGAGCTTCCTATAAATCACCTTGGCGGCCCAGCGAGGGCCTGGGAATATGCTGACTCATCTAATTGGCCAGGAAAGATAGGGATGGAGCTGTGCGATCAGCTCCCCCTCAGGCGCAGCAGATGCCAGCTGCCAGAGGACAAGAAACTGGCTTCTGTTTTCCCGTGAATCAGGATCTTGCAGCCTCTGCCAAGGGCAGCCTGAGACCCAGATGCCGCTCGCAGTCCTGGCAGCCAGAGAGGCCCCAGGTCCCAGGTGTGCATGAGGTCTGCTTGTTGCTTGACCCCTGTGCTCTGTGAGACAGTACCTTGGGGACTTCATAAAAATGCGACCTTGCTTGCACAGGGCCCACTGAGACTCCCTTATGAAGGCCACTTTCCTTATAAACCTGCCACGGAGTGGAATTATGGGATGCCTGCCTTGTCATCTGTTTTGCTCCACAGCTCCCTTTGTCCTACCCCAAAGTCACGTTTCTGAGGTTTAGGCTCAAGCTGAAGAGACACTTAGTGGCTTGTGCTCGGGACTCAGTGGCCTCTCTTCCCAGCTCTCTGCAGTGTGTTCTTAGACAGGGTGTTTTCCGTTCCCCAAGAGCAGGCTTGGAAATGTTGGCAGCAAAGCTGACTGGGAAGCCTAGGAAGAAGGCTGCCTCTAGGTGCCCCCACACTTTTCCCTCACCCCTGATAGGAGCAGTATTACCGTATGGGAGCTTCTACAAGTCCCTCTGCTATTGCTTGGCTCTTAAAGGCCCTCAAAAGCTTTGTGTAGAAGGCTTGATCCCGACTCTGGAGTGCTAGTGGGAAGTGGTAGAACCCTTAGAGCCAGTGGAGTCTGGGGAGAGGATGTTCGGCTTGTCATAGTGACAGGATTTTAGTTACTGGGGGCCTTCCTAGAAGTGGATATCGGGACTCTAGCCCTTTTCTGTATCTCTTGCTTCCTAACCACCATGAAGTAGCAACTTCCAGTCACACACTTCCTGCCATGTGAGGCTGCTTTGCCACAGGCCCAAAAGCAATGAAGCCAAGTGACAATGGACCAAAGCCTCTGAAATTGTGAACCAAAACCCATTTTCTCCTTTTGCATTGATTCTTTTTTTTTTTTTTTTTTTCAGAACTGGGGATTGAACTCAGACTCTTGCACTTGCCACAAAAATGCTTATTCTACCGAGCTATCTCCCCAGCCCCTTTTGGGTATTTTGTCATAGTACTAGAAAACTGACTTATCTTCCTTTACTCCATGTACTGTGACAGAAAAAGCTCATGACTTCTGGGACAGTCCATTATCTCAGCAGCAACAGCAGTGTGTGTGTGTGTGTGTGTGTGTGTGTGTGTGTGTGTTCAAGTCATCCAGGGATAGGGTTGGGATTCCAGGGAAGAAGGGAAAGTTTTTTAATGTATTTTTTGTCTTGTTTTGTCTCACTGCACAGCTCAGACTCATAGTGATCCTCCTGTTTTCAGCCTCTCCAGCGCTAGGATTATAGGCATGTACCACCACACCCGGTCTTGGTGACTGGGTCAGCATGCCCGTGAGTGGGGCCAGTGTGGTATGAGGTACCCGGGATTGAACCCCAGTCCCTGTACTTGCCTAACCAGGCACTTTAGTCTGCTGAGCTATCTCACTGGCCCTTAAAAGGGAGAGTTTTGATAGGGTTTCCAGAAGCAGTGTGAACTCAAGTCAGCAGAAAACAAAGTGTCTACACAATGCCTGACCTTTGGTCACACTGATGACAGTGGAAGTCAGGCTAGAAGGCAGAGTAAGGGGGAGACAAATTGGATACGTGAGAATCTCTGAGAAGCCTCTTCACCAAGGTCAGGAAAAGCCTGTGTTGACAGCAGCCTCATAGTTTTTGCCTGTCCCATGTCCCCCACCCCCAGCAGGAGATCTGTTGGAAGAGAATAATACCCTCTTGAGGAAAATACTGGTCCCTCTGCTCCAAAACTGAAAAGAATCTGGGAGAAGTGTCTAGCTTGATAGCCGTGAAATTCATCGGAGTAGAGGGTGACAGGTTTCTGCTTTGCCTCTGGCCATCAACTTTGCTGTTTTCATTAACCCTCCCAAAATGCTTCAGTGGGGCCAGAAATCTACTCCTCTGGGCTTTCTAAAGCCACCACATAACTAGAGATACTGCCCTTCGAGTTCATGTTTGTCTGGACTCTGGGCCCAATAACGTCTGGCCCAAAGCTCTGAGACCTGTGTTGGGCCATGTCTACCACAGCTCTGTGTCTACCTGGCTCCAGATCACCTGAGCCATAGCCATAGGCCCTGTGACTGCCTCAAACCTATTTCTTCTGTGGGCCTCCCTCTTCTGTGGGCTCTGGGGCTGCCCTGATGGGGCACAGAGCCTACAGAGAGGGAATGAGATGAGAGGACTAGGAGAGGCTGTCCAGTGCGTTGAAAACATTTTGTGAAGGCCATGAAAATTGTACCATTATAAAATGCTTCACTGAGAAGAAACAACACCTTTTAGCTCTTGGAAAATTGGCCCTTTGAGGAGTTTTAGAAGGAACTGTTGACTGAGTTATGGGTTAAACAGTAGCCTCCAAGATTTTATGTTTTTAAGACCTCACAACCCTGTACCTCAGAATGTGACTATGTTTGGTGACTTGGTTCTGAAAGATAATATGGCCATGAAGGTGGGTCCTAGCCTCTGTCACTAGTGTCAGCCCTCATAAAAATAGGTTGAGGGTTCGATTGCTGGGCCTGCCTTGCTGCCCCTGCCCCTGGGATGCTCTGAGACAGTGATTGAGACTGGGCGTGGTGGCACACACCTGTAATCCCAGCTTTTGGGAGGCTGCAAACAGGCAGATCGCTACATGTCCCATCTAGTAGTGAGACCCTGAACACCCTGTAGACCCTTCCCTAAAATACAAAACAAAACAAACAAACAAAAAAAAAAACAGGTTCGGTCACAGACACAGACCCACACAGAGGAAAGTCCAAGGGAGAACACAGTGCAAAGGCAGCCATGTACAGACTGAGGAGAGACCTCAGAAGGAGCCAGCGCTGCCCACAGCCTGGTTGCAAACTTCCAGCCTCTGGACTTATGAAACAATCTATCTCTGCTATTTAAACTTCCCAGTTTGAGCTCTTTTGTTACGTCAGCTATAGCACACCAGCATATTAGGCTATCTTCAATGAAGGATTGGGCCTGGTTTGTTTATTACTTTGTTTTCCCAGCACCTGTCATATAGCCTTCAATGAGCAAAAGTGAGCCATAGCTGCGCAGCAAAGTGTTCCAAAGCTTAGTGAGAAACCTCCTGTCAGAATCAGGAAAAGCCTCTGTTGACAAGCAGACTCACCATCTTTGTTTTACTCACAATCCCGTAATTAGGGGAAGTCAGGGTAGACATTTTGTCTCTCCTCTCTGAAGTATCTATCAGCTGGGCTGACTTCACCAGGAAATGGAAGACTGTATTAGTTCTCAGTTGCTGCCTAACAAATCACCCCTACATTCAGCAGCTCAAAATAACAAATCTTGGGGGTTAGCTCAGTTGTTAAAAGCGCCTGCTTGGGCAAACTCAGTCAGGTGCAGGGGACTTCAGTTCGATCCCCAACTCCACATGCCGCACTGGACCTGCCCTTAAGGCCGTCTGAGTAAG
>PVKA01005869.1:40700-87781 GCA_004027165.1 Ctenomys sociabilis
TTTTTTTTTTTTTTTTTTTTTTTTTTTTTTTTTTTTTTTTTTTTTTTTTTTTTTTTTTTTTTTTTTTTTTTTTTTTTTTTTTTTTTTTTTTTTTTTTTTTTTTTTTTTTTTTTTTTTTTTTTTTTTGTCTTTTTTGTTTTTGGTACTAGAGATTGAACTCAGGACCTTGTGCTTGCCAGGCAAGTACTTATTCTACTGAGCTATCTCCCTGGCTCTCTCACATAGTTTCTGTGAGTCAGAAATCTAGGTACATTCTAGCTGGGCCTCTTTTAGCTGGAGGCCTCTGGCTTGAGGTATCTCATGAGATTGCAGTTGAGCCATCAGCTAAAGTTACCGACCCATGTGAAGGCCCTTCCAGCAGAAGAATCTGCTTCTGACCTTGTTCCTGTGGCTGAGAGTCTGTTTCTCACCACCTATGCTTCTCTGTAAGGTTGTCTCAGAATATGGCAACTCACTTCCCTCAGCCAAACAATGTGAGAGAGAATGTAAGAGTGTCTGAAATGAAAACCTTAACCTGCTTCCCCCCACTTCATTGGAATATAATCAATGCAACAGCCTTTTTATGACCTAACTTTTGGAAGTATCCTATCACTTCAACTATCCTTTTGTCAGAAGCTAGGTGCTCAGTTTAGTCTCCATTCCGGAGATTACTCCATGGTGGAATGAATGCCAAAGTTGGGTCCCCCTTAGATGCTTCCTGTTGCAAGGCTTGACCCTCAAGATGGCTCTGCTACACGAATAACAAGTTGGTGTGGGTATTGGCTGGAAGATCAGCCAGGGCTGTGGGCTGGGAGCCTTCATTCCCTCCCATGGGTTTCCTGGACTTCTTCACAATATGGTACCTAGATTCTAAGAGCAAATGGCCCAGGAGAATAAGGTGAGTACACATTACTTTTTTAATGACTTAGCCTCAGAAATCATATAGCATCACTTCTTCTATGATCTATTTGGTCAAGATAGTAACAAAAGTCACCTGGGATCATGGATAAAGGCTATAGACTTCCCTATTTGATATAAGGATGGCAAGGTTCTAGCAGAACACATGGGACAAGAGATATTATTGTGATCATCTTTGGGCAATGTCTTCAGCCACGGTGGAGCTTGCTGCTAATCAGAGAAGGGCTGAGTCTCCTGTGGGAAAAACAAGACACCAGCTGGGTATTTAAGAAGAGAAGTAAGTTTTCAGAATTCAGGACATGAGGCTCCTGGGATGCCTAGCCCTGACTCTGTCTCTTTGTTACAGGTTATTCTTCACCACTGAGAATACCCTTCAGATCATATCAGCATTCTTACAATTTGGAGCTTAGAAAAATACCCTCCTTCTCAGCTAGGATGTTTGACTAAATCAAAGACCCTCTGGTGATGGGGCCGGGTCTTGAAGTATGAAAGTATTTTAAACTTAAACTGAAGGAATGAATTCTTTTTTTTCCCTGTATTTTAGGGAAGGGTCTACAAGGTGTTCAAGGTCTCACTACTAGATTGGACTTGTAGTGATCTGTATGTTTACAGTCTCTCGAGAGCTGGGATTATAGGTGCACGCCACCATACCCCGTCTCACTTGCCCTCTCAGCATGCCCTGGGAGCAGGATTGGCATGGTAGGCCCTGGGGATCAAAACCCTGGCCCCTCTGCCTGCTTGCAGGTGACTTAACTCGCTGAGCTATGTGACCATACTCATGTCAGCATCTGGCTTCTCCAGTGTTCTCCATTCTCCAATCTGCATCACTGGGCTCTGGCTCCCAGAGATCACAGGAGTTACAGAGCCAGCAGCCAGAATTCTCTCTCTCATCCTGTGGAAGCACAAGTATCTCCATAGGGAATTTGCAGAAGCTGAAGTGTTGGTCATTACCACAATGGAGGTGCCCATAAGCCTGTGGAACTATGCATCAATGAGACAGCTAAGTGTTTTTCGTTTATTCCTGCATCCAACCAATGTGCTGGTGTGGCTCTGTACCAACTTTGTGAGTCAGGTGGCCTCCCTGTGCACCTTCTGGGGTGCTGGTGATGGAACCAAAGGCCTCACTCATGCTAGGCAAGTGCTCTCCCACTGAGTCATGTCTCGGTCCTTGCCTTTACTCTTCTCAGCAGAACTGAGATTTTAACAACCAAGAGCTTTAGGTGCATTTGAACCTGTGCCAACCTCAGGACCCTAAGTTTATCAGAGCAAGTCCATCTCCCTGTCAGAGCGGCAGAGACCAGCCCATCAAAGAGATGCGCGGATTTCCAAGGGCAGGCTTCTGTCAACAGTCATCAGGCAAGCACAGGGGAAGGCACCGAAGCACAGGCCCAGTGTGGAAGTAGGGAGCAATGGAATCAGAGAGCCCACTGGATGCTTCAAATTCTGTGGGTCAATAAATCTCCCTTATTATTCATGTCAGACTGAATTGGGCCTTTCTGCAACTCTTGTGTTTTGTTTCTTTTTTCTTTTTTCTTTTTTTTTTTTTTGGCAGAACTGGGGATTGAACTCAGGCCCTTGCACTTGCTGGGCAAGTACTTATTCCACTGAGCCATCTCCCCAGCCCTAAAAGTAGAGCCTGGATTTCTTTCTTTTTTTTTATTTTTTTTTAACTCTTGTGTTTTGTAAGCCATGTGAATTCAGCAGAGTTGCAGGATATAAGACCAAGACGTGAAAATCAGTAAGTACGTAAACAAGTGATGAACAATCTGGAGATGGAATTAAGGGAGTGAGAAAACAAGTCATGGGCAAGGAAGAAAAATTTCCAAAAGACATATCTAATAAAGGACTGTTATTCAAAATATGTAAACAATGTGTGTGTGTGTGTGTGTGTGTGTGTGTGTGTGTATGTGCGCGCACGCATACGCATGTTACTAGGGAGTTGAACACATGGCCTTGCATATGTTGTACTATTGAACTACATCCCCAGTACAAAGAATCCTTAAAGCTTAGCAGTTAAAAATTAACAACACGATCTAGAAATGGGAAAAACACACACACACACACACACACACACACACACACACACACAAATTACATGTAAGCCAGGCATGGTGGTACATGCCTGTAATCCCAGCACTCAGGAGACTGAGACAGGAGGGTCACCATGAGTTCAAGGCCAGCCTGGGCTACATAGTAAGATCAAGGTCAGCCTTAACTGCATTATGAGACCCTGTCTCAAAAAGAACAAGGGGCCAGCCAGATAACTCAGAGTATTAAAGCACCTGCTTAGGCACACACGGGGACCGGGGTTCAGATCCCTGGCTTGGCACATCAGCCCCACCCCTGGGGAGTGCTGAGATGGCAATTGAGACTGGGCATGGTGGTACACGACTGTAATAATAGTGCTTGGGAGGCTGAACAGAGGAGGATCATTATGAGTCTGATCTATTAGTGAGAACCTGAAGACCTTGTACTAAATATATTAAAAAGAGCAACAAAAAGACATTGAACATCTTACCATGTGGCCCAGCAATTATACTCCTTAGTATTTTTTTAATTTTTACATTTTATTTATTTATTTATTTATCTGATATAGGGTCTCAGTATGCAGCTCGGACTCATAATGATCCTCCACCAGTGCTGGAATTACAGCCTTCTGCCACTATGCCTGGTTTCATTGACCAGCTGGGCTCAGGGCTAGCATGGCATACAGTAACAGAGATTGAACCGGGGTCCTTGTGCTTGCCAGGCAGGCGCTTAGACTGCTGAGCTATCTCCCCAGCCTACTCCTTAGTATTTATGTGAATTACATGAAATCTTATGTCCATCCAGAAACTCGCACATAGATATTTAGTTATCCATTATGCATAATTTCCCAGACTTGGAAACAAGCAAGATGTACTTTAGGAGGAGAATGGACAAGTTGTGGTACATCCAGACAATGGAATGCTGTGCAGTGCTAAAAAGAAATGAGCTAAGAAGCTATTTTTAGGTATGGAGAGCACCCCTGTAATCACAGCATAAGGGAGGCTGAGGCAGGAGGGTTGCTAAAAGTTTGTGGTCTGCCTGGCCCACAAAGTTAGTTCATAGCCAGCCAGAACAGTACAGTGCTCCCTCACTTATTATGAAAGTTACATTCCAGACACCCCAGCAATAACTGAAAATCAGTGAAGTAGCGATGTTATATTTATTTTAGTATTCATATGTATTTTAAGGCTTTATAAACCCTTTCCACACTCTTATAAGCCTTTCTCACACTTAAAACACTTAAAATGTTCTGAACCATTTTCTAAACTTGTAAACTTATGTAATTTTAGCAGCATATGTATACTTCATGGTATTGCAAAATCCTGCGATACTGCGAAAAATCTGTGATAAATAATTTAGATTAATATTTTTTGAAAAGCCACAAAACTGAGTTTGTGAAAGTCAAACCATGAAATAGCGAGGGTCTACTGTTTCAAAAAAAGACAAAAAAAAAGGGCCAGCCAAGTAGCTCAGCAGAATAAAGTGCCTGCTTGGCATGCCATGCTGGGTGGTGGTGCGCACCTGTAATCCCAGTGCTTGGGAGGCTGAAAACAGGAGAATCACTACGAGTCCGATCTGTGTAGAGAGACCTTGTTGACCCTGTACTAAATGCATTTAAAAAAAGCATGGAGAAGCTTTATATGAATATTACTAATTGAGGGGCTGGGGAGACAGCTCAGTGGAACAAGTGCTTGCCAGGCAAGCACAAAGTCCTGAGTTTGATCCCTAGTACCACCAAAAAAACAATATTACTAATTGAAAGAAGCCAAAGGAAAAGGCATAAGTACTATATGAGTCTAACTGTATGGCATTGTGGAAAATGAAGTACTAAAGAGAAAGTAAAAACATCAGTGGTTGCCAGTGGGGGAGAGAGGGAGGGACGAATTGGCAGGGCACAGAGGATTTTGTAGGTCAGTGAAGCTATTCTGTATCATACTGTAATGGTGGACATGTGTCATACATTTGTTAAAACCCATAAAATACGCAGCACTGAGAGTGAACCTTAATGTAAACTGCTGCCTTTGGGTGCTAATGATGTTTCAGCATAGGTTCATCAGTTGTGATGGATGTACACCGTGTTGTCTGATGTTGATGGTGGAGAACACTATGCCCGTGTGGGTACAGTGAGTCTGTGGAAAACCTCTGTACTGTCTGCTCAACTTTGCTGTGAGCCTCAAAATTGCTCCAAAAACTAAAGTTGGTCTATTTTTTTTTTAAAGAAATGACATTTAAAAGCATTTCCATTTATAATGCTATCAAAACATAAAGCACTTGGATTTAACCAAGGAGGTGCAAGACCTGGACACTGATAACTACAAAATATTGCTGAAAGAAGTTAAAGATGCTCTAAATAAATGGAAAGACATCCTCTGAGTTTCTTTGTGCTGCTATAACAAAATATCATAGATGGGTAATTTATAAAGGACAGAAATGTATGTTCTCATAGTTTGAGATAGTGAGAAATTTAAGGTCAAGGGGCTGGCAGCTTCTGTCGTTTGATGAGGACTGCATCCTCGAGAGGGGCAGAACACTGTCCTCACGTGGCAGAAGAATTGAAGATAGCAAACCCGTTTCTTGCCACAAGCCCTTTCAGAAGGTCCATAATAAAGGATGTGCTCTCATGACCCAGTCACCTGGAGGTCCTGTTGTCTATACTTCCTAGCATTAAGGTGCAATACTCCCTAAAGCAGACTACCTATTCAATATAGTCTTTCCCAGGATTCCAGTGGGCTTTTCTTTAGAAATAGAAAGTCTGATCCTAAAATTGATATGACACTGAATAACCGAAAGAGTCTCGGGAGGAAAAAGAGGTTGGAGAATGCATATTTGCTAATTCCAAAATTTACTATAATGATCTAATAATTAAAACAGTGTGGTACTTGTGTAAGGATAGACATTTGGCTCAATAGAATACAATCAGAAGTCTAGAAATAAACCCACAGATCTATGTTTAACAAGGGTGCCAAGACCATTCAATGGGGGAAGGAATAGTCTTTTCATAGTGCTGGGAAAACTGGATATCCACATGGGAAAGAATGAAGATGAAGCCCTGCCTCACCTTGTGTACATAAAACTCTGGGGAAAAAACATAGGGGTAAATCTTCATGACCTTAGATTTGGTGCTGGATTCTTTGATATGATGCCACTTAAGAACTTTGGTAGCCGGGCGTGGTGGGGCATGCCTGTAATCCCAGCACTTGGGAAGCTGAGGCAGGAGGATTGTTGTGAGTTCGAGACCAGCCTACAAAGTGAGCTTAAGCCAATCTGAACTGCACAGTGAGACCCTGTCTCAAAAAGACAAAAAAAAAAAAAAAAAACTTTGGTATATGAAAGGATACTCTGAGTAACAGAAAAAGTCAGAAAGGATAAAAATGTGAATCATACGTAATAAGGGTTTTGTATCCACAGTATACAAAGAACTCTCACAAACCAAACAACAAACAACTCAGTTAAAAACTGGGCACAGGACTTGAATAGCTATTTTCCCAGAGAAGATATATAGGTGGCCAGGACACACACGAAAGGATGTTCAACCTAATTCATCATTACGAAAATGCAAATCAAAACCACAGTGAGATCTACTTTGTATCCACTACGTGGTTATAATTCTTTTTTCCTGCCTCAGGTTTATTTGTACAAAGAGCACAGGAGGACATGAACACCCCCTCCAGATGGCACCTCAGGGGTCACACCAGTCCTTCTGTTTTTATAACAGCAGATAACAGCAGCTCTTACTATAGAGCCTTCACGGGGGCCTGGGCACCTTTGGGATCCTGGGTTGAAGTAGAAGCTGGAGCCTGGGCCTTGGCTGGAGCTTGGGCCTTTGGCCAGCAAAGCCTGTGACCCTTGGCAGTGCGGGCACGGATATGCTTCCCAAGCTTGGGGTGGGCAATATAGGGAAGTTGAGCGAGCCTGCGGTTTACTCCCTTTGGGATGATCTTGGGCTTGACCTCCTTGGGCTTGACGAGGCCTCGCCTTGATAGCCTCGGCCAGTGCACTCACAGCCTAGGCATTATTTGCATCTTCTTGAAGCCCTTGTTGTTGTGCTTCTTGACAAAACATATGTTCCTAAGGAACTTGGAATCTATCCCCTTTAGAGATTCATATCTTGTGACCAAGGTGTCTTGATTCCATTTCTGTGCCACTTTCGAGGCTGGTTGTGCATGGTGTGGCTCTTGGACTTGGCCATAACTGCTCTGTAAACTGCAGCTGCCAAGCGCCTGGAACTGGAACAAGAAAAGGATATAATTTTTTTAAAAGAAAAATAACAAGTATTAATAAGGATATGGAAAAACTGGAGTCCGCATATACTCCTGATGGGGGTGTAAAATGGGCTGGCCACTGTGGAAAGCAGTTTGGTGGTTCCTCCAAAATTTAAACATAGAATTGCTATAGGACTCCTCAGTTCCACTCCTGGTATACACTCAAAAGAATTAATATGGAATTAATTTGCCACTCAAGCAAATACCTATAGACAAATGTTCATTGTAGCACTAATCATAACATGTAAACAGTGCAAACAGACCAAATGAATGTCAGCAGATGAATGGAGGAAGAAAGTATGATATATCCATAATGGAGTAGTATCCAGCTGTGAAAAGAAATGAAGAACTGGAACATGCTACAACATGGAGAAACCTTGAAGATGTTCCACTCATTGAGGGAAGATATACGGCAAAGGACAAATATCATCTCATTCTATTTATATTAACTATTAAAAAACAGGTAGATTAGAAAGAGGATTAGTGGCTGCCAGGGGCTTGGGGAGAGGAGAAAAAGCAATGCATTGAGGCCTCTACTTGTGGAACAAGTATTAATTAATTTTGGGGGTGATGAAAGGGTTTTGGAACTAGACAGAGGTGATGATTGCAGCGCATTGTGAATGTCCAAAATTCCCTTCTAAGTGGTTCATTTTAAGTTGTGTGAATTTCACCTGGGAAAAGGTAACATACTGTAATAAATGAGTGGCACCTCTGAATAGAGCTGCTACCAGAAGGAGCGCGTCCCAGGTCATCTATGTGAACACTTCAAGGCACAGTCTTTGCTTTGCTTCCTCGCTCCTAGTCCTGACTATTTGCCCTTGACGTTTCCCTTGGAGGTGGGAGTTTGGAGAGCCCGTGTTCCAGTGGTCAGACATACCAAATCCCCAAGGGTCTTAAGGCCTTATTGCTGTCATTATTCAAAAAATATTTTACAAGCTCAATTTTGGAAAAAAAAGGCTTCTTAAGAACCTCGTGATTATGTCCCTTGCCCTAATCCCACATCAGATTATTAACAAAGGTTTTGTGGACTCAGGCTCTGGGCCCTGGGCCATCTTCCCAGCAGGACTCTGCTGACTGTTACTATGCTAATCCAGAAACCTGCTAAATCTCACCAAGGCAAAATAAAAGATTTCTGGGGAGAGGCACTTAAGGCTCAGTCATGGGCTTCCAGGAGCTCTGTGAGTCGCACAACTCTCAGCAGGGTGTTTCTCAAAATGTGCTGGGCAAGATCCTCAATATTGAAACACGAACCACCCACATTAAAAAATAAAATAAGCGAACAACAACGCTGAGAGTTCAGCCTGGCCTCTGCTTGCTTGTTCCTTATTCTGTGCATGTGGTGCATGTGACTTGCGCTGGTTCCACAAGTAAGGTCTCAACATGCCACCTGGGTAATGGGCAAAAGGAGCAAAAAGGAAAAAAAAAAGTAGGCAAGGAAAACCCACACATGTACGTGCCAAGGAATAGAATCAGATCCCTACCCCACACCATCCACAAAACTTCATGCTTGTGGCGGAGTGGTGACCAAGATCTCTGCTGTTTGTTACTCAGCAAACAGCCTGAGCCACATAGCTGCCTGCCACCTGCCTGGTGGACCTGGGCACCAAGCCTGTTCCTCTGTGCCAAGGAGGACTGTTACCCTGGTCTCCTGCCCAGCTACGTGGGTCCTTCTGCAAATGCCCTCTGCATTTCCACACCTCTGGCCTTTGCCCTTGTTTTCTCTCTCTCACAATTGCTGTCCCTAAATTGAAGGCTAAGTGAAAATCTTTAGCCTTTCTGCCATGAATCTAATTAGGGTTTCTTTGCCAGAATTCTTTGTCCCCTGTTCAGGGCCCATGGCACTGGATCTAGCTATCATCTGTCCTCCATTTCTGGGTTAGCCCTAAGCTTAAAAATGTTGTCACACTGTCTATATAAACTGTGTACATGTACTAGAAACTTGAGTATTTCCACAGTGAAAGTGGAGCTCTCAGATGATATCTCAGCATTGGTAATGACCCCATAATTCTGTATGTAGGCCATGTGTCCCCAGTTTCAGCTTGCAAAGTATTATCACTATGATTAAACCACTTATTTCACTGTGCTTTGATAAAATTATGCGATTTTGTCTCTTCTAGTAGGTTGTGGGCTTCTCAGGGCAGGGAACAGTAGAAACTCAAAACTGTAATGGTTTAAATGCAACAGAAGTTTCTTTCTCATGTGTAAAATTCCAGCAGTAGCAGCTCAGCACAGAACTGGCTGCTGTTCTAAGAAGACCTCAAGGACCTGGGATCCTTCTAGTCTATGATTTGACATTCCTAAATTTGATAAAGGTGAAGCCTGTGTCCTCATGTTCTATGATGGCAACTAGGGCTCAGATCATCTCATCTACATTCCAGGCAGCATGCAAATGTGGCCAGATATCAGTAATAGCTTAAAGCAGGTCCTGGAACCAGATAAACTTCCATTTATATTTCAGTATCCTGAATTTAATCACATGGCCATAGCTACCTGCAAAGCATCCTGGGAAATGTAGTCTCTCATCTAGTGGCTTAAAATCAGAATTGTGTTGCTGTGTTAGAAACAAGGACACAGTCTCCAATACAGATGGTCTCATGCATCTCTGAACAACTCCAGAGGACTGCCTAACACCAGCCTCAGGGATGAGGGGTAGGACAGCACAGCCTCTGGGTCTGAACATTATTTCTGTCACTTAAGCAGCTGTGTGACCTTGGGCAAGTCACTTAACCTTTCTGTGCCAGTTTCCCTATCTCAAGGATGAGGAGATTAAAAGCACTGGTCTTAATAACACAGGATTATTGTGAAGTATGAATGAACGTCTCCACAGAGATCCCTCAAAAGAACTGCCACCTAAGGTGTGCCACATGAGTGGCAGCCACTATCATTCTTATGGCTGGAGGTAGACTTGCTCAGGACTGGCCTGCTCCAACATCTGTGAGAGTAGAGGTCCTTTATTTAGGGTTAGGAAGTGGAGTGCCAAGTCTGCAACTAAGGCTTCCAGGAAAGCCTGCCAAGAAGCACAGATTTCTTTCCCTGCACCTTGAACCTTCCTGGATCATCCTCGAATCTCACTTTAATGACAAGAAAGTGATGGGAGGGACCCTGTGCCAATCCTGGGCCTCAGCATTGGAGGCCTGGTGGCTCTAGCCTTTGCTCCCTTGGCAGCCAGCTGCCTCGGGAAGAAGTCTTGCTGCTGTGCTGGAGGGACTGGGGAGATAGCTCAGTAGAATAAGCACTTCCCTGGCAAGCTCAAGAGTTCTGAAAAAAGGTGGCAGAGGGAGAGAGGCCCAGGAAGCCAGAGCCTATGATGTTAGAGAAAACCAGAGTCAATGGGCCCTCACCCTTTCTGTTCCAGCCACTAAGGCCAGACGTGAGGGAGGAAAGAAGGCAGCAGAAGTGGCCCCAGGCAATGATACAAAGAACAAAGCTGCCTGGTCAGCCCAAAGAATCAGTGCACAATGACCTGTTTCAAAGCTGTGAAGTTTGAGGTATGGGCACAAGGCCCTACCCAGGGGTGCCCTTGGGGCCCACAGCACATCTGGCTCCTTAGCCGATGATACCATCTGAAAAGAACAAAAGCTCTAGGTAAGCCTACCTTTCAGAAACTGACCACTACCTAAACTCAAAACAAGCCCACAGCATTGAATATTCAAACCTCTACTGCCACAATAGTCAGAACATCTAAAGTGTTACCACTAGTATGAGGAATTTAGTACCTTGGGCCATTTTAAAATGCAGCCTTCAAGTTCTCTGAAGCTCCACCCATCAATAATTAGGGTCTCAGGCCAAATAGCTCATTGAATTAAAATGTCTGCAAACAGAGGCAGGGGCCAAGGGGTCTGTCATGCCAGCCCCGCCCCCGGGGCACACTGAGAAAGCAATTGAGACTGGGCGTGGTGCCTGCAATCCCGGCATTTGAGAGACTGTAAACAGGAGAATCACTATGAGTCTGATCCAGCAGTGAGACCCTAAAATACAGGGAAAAAAATTAGGGTCTCAACTGGGCAAGATGGCACACACCTGTAATGTCAGCATTTGTCTGAGGCAGGAGAATCACAAGTCCCACCTGAGCAGCTTAACAAGACTCTATCTGAAAACAAAATATAAATAACTGGGGATACAACTCAGTGTGAAGGCTCTGGGCTCAATCCCATACCATGTCATCACTGTCACCATTGTCATTGCCATCACCATCATGGTAGGGGTCTAAGTGAGACTTGATAGTAAGCCTGTAGTTCTAGCTGCTTGGAGGCTGAAGCAGTAGCATCACTCTGCCCAGGAGTCCAGGGCCAGCCTGGACAACATAGTAAGAGCCCTGCCTCTTAAAAGGTAAGAGAATACATGCAAAAAAGAATTGGGGTCTGTGTCCCCTGCTCTTAAATCTGAATGGGCTCATGACTGCTTCAACCCATATAGTGTGGCTCACGTGAGTCAGATGTGACTGATGGGCCCCACTGGGAAAGGGCCATGTGAGGTGCACCTGGGTGTTGTTGTGGGGACCTTCAAAGGCCTTGGACAGTCCTGCTGGGAAGGGCCTGTGTAGGTGCTCCAGACCCAGCCTCCCTGCCACTGGGTGGCCTCTGTGGATGCCACAAAGAGCAAAAGAACCACTCAGTTGTGCTCTGCTCAAATTCCTGAGCCTGGCACACAAGCAAATGGGTCGATGAAAGCCACTGTTTCAGGTGGTTTGTTAGGTAGCAGTAATGACTCTAAAAGTACCACAAATGAATTGTCTGGAATGAAACCCCAGACTCACTGAGCAGCCCTCACCTAACAGAAGTCATAAGCCAACTCCATGCAAAGCCCCAAGCTGGGATCTCTGTGTCCTTTACCCTACATGGAAAAGGGCAGGCTGTCCAGTCAAGGTGGCCCATGGCACTCGGATGCAGAAGGACTTGAGTTTCAGCCCTGGCCTGCCCTGTACTGACTGGTGTGACCCTGTAGAAATTGCTTACATCTCTCTAGTCTTAACCTCCATAGTGAGGAGAGTACCACATCCTTTCTAGTGCTGGTGCCAGAACTCAACGAGCTGACCCTGCAACGCATCTGATTGCCAGGTGCTCTGACCTGGGTTTCTAGTGAATTTCCAATGTCCAGAAGTCTCTGCTTGTGTCCCGAAAGCATGTCACTTGGCTTTCTGAATATGGCCCCCATTCAAGTAGCAAAGGAGATTGGGCCATTGAATTCATGGCCAGCTCCCCTCCCAGTCTCCTATGGACCCCTAGTCTTGGTGCTGGCAGGCTGCTCCATTATGAGCTACAATGCATGGCATTGGTGGCCAGCCCTGGGCCACGTGCCATGAAGCTCTGGCCCAGTAAACACAAGTCTTGCCAACATCAAAACTCGAGTCATGGGTGAGTGACGAGTTCTGGGCTGGGCTTTGGTTCCCCTCACACAAGAACTATAATCACATAGGTCATTAAAGTTTTTTTTTTTTTTTCAGGCAACTTTAGAATTGCCTGAACCAGTGGAATAATTTCCTGTAATATAGTTTCCTTCTCCTAATTCCCCATCCCCTTCCCCACCCCCACCCCCAGCAAAAACTCAATGTGACAGAGGCTACAAAGGACCTTGTTGCTTAGCAACAGGAGTGAAGCTAATCAACACAGCTCTGAATATTAATATTTTTCCCAAACACGACTTATCCTGAGATTGTGCGGCAAACACAAGGCCTTCCTTTTGATATAAACAGTCATTTTTAAAAAAACATCCATAATTAATTTCACAATGTGTGCTCATTTCCTTCAGTGGTAGATTAGCCTTGTTAAATAATAATAGTAGCACGGACAACACTGATGCTGTGCGGCCTTTGTCCAACACACGTAGTTGGCATTTTGTAATTCTGTCAACCTCAGGAAGTCCTGGGGAGGGTAGCTGAAGTCAGTGTTTAGACACATTCTGGAACTGGAGCAACGGACAAACCCAATCCAAAGAACTGTTCCCCAAACCTTGTAGTTTCCCTTTTATTTTTTGACCTGCCTGTAACACGGAAGGAGCCACACTGCCCTTCAGCTTCCTCTTCCTCTGTGCCAGAGGGATGCTGAGGGGGTTGCCCTGGATCAGCTCTAGTGTTTCTAGGCAGCCCAGAAGTTGCCTGGGGTAAACCCACAGGCCCATGTGGTTAGCACCTGTCAGCCTCATCCTTCAAGGTGAGCACGGAGGAAAAGATCAGGAAGGGAAAGAACAGACGAAGCTAAACTGCTTTGCTTAATGGCCAAGGCTAGGGTGTTCAGTTCAGTGTGTACCGAGCCCCGACTTTAGTAAGGGGAGAAGAACAGAGAAGACACTGTGAGGGAGTGGGAGGCAGAAGGCTCCTTGGATAGCTGACAGAAGGTGGCATGGATGTGACAGAGGTGACGGCCATATCGCAGAAGTGACATCTTGGTGTCTCTGAGGACCTGGCTGGTTTGTTTCACTGCCTCACAAGCCAGGGAATCCCTACTTCCTCCACAGCTAAATGGCGTGACTCATAGCCAGGTGTGGCAGTGCACTCCTATAACCCTACACTTGGGAGGCTGAGGCAGGAGGCTTATGAGTTAGGACCCAGCCTTGGCAACTCAGCAACTTAGGAAAATCCTATCTCAAAGCAAGAAATAAAAAAGGGCTGGTGATGTTGCTCAGTGCAAAGGCCCTGGCTTCAGTGTCCAGTACTACAAAAAAAAATGTCTCAGGTGCAGACCTCCTCTTGGCTTTAGTCAGGTTTGCTTCCTGTGGGCTTGAGTAATTTGTAAATGAAGTACTCCCAACTCAAACGGCTTCAGCTCGAAAGGGAACTCCATTGAAGTTCAGGGCACTATGCTGTTATTAATCAGATTTTTATCATTTTAAATATCCAAGAAAGTCAACTTAGAGGAGAAAGGGCCTGTTTTGGCTCATGGATTCAAAGGCTCAGTCCATGGGCAGCTGGCTCAAAGGCAGAAACCTTATGGTAGAAGGGCACAACAGAAGGACATGGCAGAGGAGAGGGACCCCACCTCATATCATCTGGGAGGTAGAGAGCAGGGACCAGATAGAGTCCCATGATGTGTGGAGACACTCTGAGAAAATGTGCTGAACTAATCTCCCAAGGGTCTTCCAAGCTAGTCAAGTTGACAATCAAGTAAACCACACAATGTCTTAGGCACACTTCTCCCTGCCCCAGCTCTCTGTCTGTTTGTGTGAACTCCATCACCAGACAGGTGGCTGTCTGAGGCAGCCACCTGTAGCTGTAAGACTTTCCCGTCCTCACAGCTTGGAAGCTTTCAGACATGGAGCACCAAGTGCAGGAGGCACCCACTTGTGAACCAGACACTATGACTTAATGGGGAATATTCTGATTGGCCACATGTGGGCCACCCCCCCCCATTAGGTTGCCAGGTAAAATAAGCAGCACTCAGTTACATCTGAATTTCAGGTTAACAATGCTTTTTTTTCAGTATATGTTCCAAATATTGCATGGGACCTATTTATACCTCTAAAATTATTTATTTGTCACCTAAAATTTGAATTTAACAAGCTGCACAGTATTTTTTGCCCTAAAATCCAGAAGCTCTCCTTCCACGTGGCCAGGGAGCATATGGGACCCAAGAGGTGGGTTGTCCCTTCTGTGATGAGAACTGAAGCTACTTAAGGCTCAGAGTTTGTACAGAGGACAGTGGAAACCAGGCTCCCTGAGGGCCTGCAACCCTCACTAGCTCCACAGCACCCACCTGACACCTGTCTGATTTGTTGAGCATGAGATAGAAACATGCCAGGACATCTGTCTTCCACTGCCTGGAAAGTGATCAAGTTCCAACATTGAGGACTGTGTACTTCTCTGAATGTGGATGACTTAAAGTCAACATGGGTGACATTGATGCCCCACTGCAGCTAAGCACACAGTCTCTGAACAGGCCTGGGCCTCCTTTCCTTGGCACTTCTGTTTTGTCTGCAATGCCATTCATTTTCTTTTTCTTTTTATGCAACTCCTACCTATCCTTCAGTACCCAGTTCAAATCATGCTTCCTTCAATGCCTTCCTTGGTTTCTCCCAAAGCTAGTGAATGTATACCATTCAGAATTTTTATGATGCTTTACATTATAAACTAAATTTTCCTGTTTAAAGATCTTATCCCAATTACAATGTAAGCTCTTTGGAAGCAAAGACCATGTTTTTTTTTTTTGGAACCAAGGATTGAACTCAGACCCTTGCACTTGCCAGGGAAGCGGTTATTCTCATAAGCCATCTCCTCGGCCCTAAGACTATGTTTATGTTATAATAAAATCCTATAGATGATCAATACTTGTTAACTGATTTATTCATCAACTGATGAAAAGTCAGTCATGCATGCAAATAAAATCATTTCCAGGGTGTTTACATTCCCAGGTACAAAAAAAAATTATTTTGATGGTGTAGAATAGCAGTTCCCATCAGCTAAGTTGCCTTCCACAAAATTTAGTATTAGCAACAAAATACATAGATCTCAAGTTATTTGCTTAAATAAATGAGAACTAATTCAAGGCTATCACTATCATACTATCATTCACACTCAGCTGCTTTCCTACAGATTTTCTTGGGTGGAAAAGGAAATTGTAGAATTATAGTTGTCAAGCCAAGAGTTGAGCATAATCTCAGGCTCACTTCCTGCTGGGGTTGTGTATGGGGACATCAGCTGTGTGCACCTCTCACTAGGAACAAGGACACTATTTTCTGAATCTCTGGTTCCCCTTAGTTTCCTACCCGCCCACCACCTCCTTCCCAATTACTAAGTCTCCTTTGGTTTTTAGGGCCCAGGGGGTTGTCTCTTTTAGGTAAAGGATAAGAAAAAAGTGGAGAGGAAAAGAAACCCATGAACCACTCCCTAGGGAAATACTGACCTCTGTTCTGACTTAAGCTGGAATGTCACCCAAGGGCCCCTGTGTTAAAAAGCTTGGCCACTAGCTGGTGGAGCCATTGGGAGGTTGGGGGAGCCTTTAAAGGATGGGTTCTGGTGGAAGGAAATTAGGCTATTTGGGGCTGCCCCTCAAGGGGACCTTGGGACCTCCACCTCGTGCTCATCACTGTGCTGCTCTGCTTCACCACATGTCCAAAAACAATCAATTTCATACTCTGAAACCATGAACCCAAATAAACCTTCCTCCTTCGTAATTGCTTTTCTTGGTTATTTTATCACAACAACAGAAAACTGACCAGCACATTGTTTCAACTTGCCAATTGTTCCAGAAACTGCTGAGCTGCCAGTGAAAACAGATGAGCTTCACAGTTCATTGGGGACAGGGGCTCCCTTACAGCTGCAATACAGCAGGGTCCCTATCCCGTATGACTCCCTGGGGGGCCTGTCACTGTCTTGCATACCAGTCAAACATACCAATGCTGAAATCTTCCCTCTTTTGCCTGAGGGTTTCCTCTTGGGGCTACAGCCTGCTTAGCCCTACAGGGTGGGCTACAAAGGACAGTGACAGGGAATGTAGAACCCCTTCCTTAGGGCAGGTGGAGGATGAATACCTCATTCTGTCAGTCCAAGGGTGAGGTGACTGAAATACTCTATGTTGTCTCCCAGGATCCCCTTTAGGGACTAAATGGAACTAAGTTCCAGTTTCCAGAGAAGTAACTTCCTTGACAAACTCTCTTTTGCCTTAACTTCCCTATCCCATCTCCCTCCAGTCCTTCCAAATAAAGTCTGCACTGAAATCTGTGACTCAGAATGGGGGGGGATCTAGGAGAGTGACAATGAGGCCTAGGAATAGGTATTCTATTGTAAGTTCCCTCAGATAATTGGAAATTCCTTCCAGAATCCAACAGCTCTAGCAATGTTTATGGAACCAAGAGCAAACCCCACATTTTGCTGTCCCCAAGGAAGAGAGAGCCAGTCATTTGGAATGAGAAGTAAGTATGCAGCTCAAGGAGCTGGAGCCATGTTGTTCTGGCCTTAGGACCCACAGTCAGAAAATGCCCACGTGGATAAGCCTTCATTTGGTGTCAGAAAGGAGACAAACCATTGTGTGTGCCCCCATTTTCCTCCCCTGCTGTACATTCTGGCTTTTCTTCACCTCATCTTACCCCACCACCCCCCATTACCCTACATCACCCCTGCTCTTTTAATTAGTAAGCATTCTGCAAACGATCAGCACTCTGGGCCTGTTAGCATGATGAATGAGCAATTAAAACTACATAAGCAATTACACCCGCTCCAAATTCTCCCCATTCAGCCCTGGCAGTGTGTTGGGGGGAGGGTCAGCCCTTCAGCCAGAGGATGGGGTCCCTTTGCGGCCCAGGGGAGCCCACTGGTGACCTCTATCCTCAGGTAGTCAAGCCCCCCACCCCCAGGCTCTGGGTCAAGCAGCAGAGAGACTTCCCTATGACCACTTGGTCTTGTCAGACAGTCTTCCCCTACCCTTTAAGAAAGACACTAGCTTGAAAAAATTCCAGCCCACTGGTGAAACATTCTCACAGAAATAAACCACAAGAAAACAAAGAGGAACACTGTGCCACGAAGAGCTTGAGTAGGATAGTCTCCTCACAGGAGTACAGCGAAGTATAATAAACATTTAATTCTCAGAAAGGCTTTCATTCCAGGGACAAAGTTGTATGTAATGTAAGAAAGGAGAAACCTCATTTTTTTTTTTTTTTTTTTGCTGAACCAGGGATTGAACTCATTCATGCCCTTGCGCTTGCCAGGGAAGCACTTATTCTACTGAGCCATCTCCCCAGCCCCAACCTCATTTTTAAGATCCTGAATTTCAAGACTCCTGAGATAGGTGGCAATAGGCATAGCCACTTACAGGAGGAGTCCTGGACTCTACTGTCTGGTACTAAATGAGGGAAATCAATAAGGAGAAATTCTGGGGCCAGAGAGGGAGGGAGATGCTGAGCAAAAGAAAGAGGCCTTAACAACGTGAAAGTTTCAAATACCTTCCCCTCCCAGCTGAATCACCCCAGATATGTGTCATGTTGAAGAAAAAGGTGTCTAAATAAAAGGTGAAATGCACCCAATTATATAAAGCAAATATTAATGGGCATGAAAAATCAAACAAGCACTAATGCAATTGTACTGGGGGATCTCAATACCCCACTGTCACAAAAAGACAGATCAGCTAGACAAAAACTCAACAATGAAATATTAGAACTGAACCAAACTTTTGCACAAATGGACTTAGTAGCTATCTACAGAGTTGTTGCAGGCAGCTGAGCTAGATAGAAATATTATAGGCAGTCAGACAGGACCAGGCCCTCAAAGACGTTATGGAAGACAAGGTGACTTTGCAACTTTGGAAGAGACAGACACTCCTGTTGTGGGCCAGACCTCAAGGCAAAACAGTAAACAAATGCAGTCACATACCTCCCTAGGGATAGGCACCAGGGATTGATACCCTAAATAGGTATCCATCACCTTGAAAGAGCCTAAAGGAGTCACTAATCCAACCCCCAACAGGAAGAGACCCGATCACGTATTCATGCCCGCTTGCTACGTGACTCACTTACTCATTTGGTCCTGGATTTAATCAATTTTACCTTAATGGTGCTTGTAATCTCATTGGTTGACCATAGTTTTGTCCCACCTTGTACCCACCTAAGTGAGTTCCTATGTTCTCCACCTTAGACCCACCTCACCACATGGTTTTGCTCTATAAAAGTCCCTGGAAGAGACAGCTTCCCAGGGACCACCAGCTCAGGGCCCCTCTCTTGTCCCTCTCTTGGACAGAAGCTTTCTTTTCCCCAATAAATATATTCTGCTTATAATCTCCATTTGTTCCTAAAATTCATTCTTTGGTTTTAGAGAACACGAACTCATCCCAGGTATCTTTCAGGTTGGGAGTTTCATTTTTCTCCCCTATATCGGAATGTTCCACCCTCACATCAGAATAAACGCTTTACCAGCTGCATATGGGATGTTATCCAAAATAGGCCATGTACTAGCTCATAGAACATGCTTAAGTAAATGCAAAGGAAACAAAATTATCCCATACATATTATCAGACATTGGAAATCAATGGCAAAAGAAAGCACAAGAACATCATAAACACAGGGAAATTAAGTAGTACCCTCCTGGGTCACAAATAAAATTAAAGAAGAAATTAGACAGTTTCTACAATAAATGGTAATGACAACACAGCATACTGGAATTTATGGGACACAATGAAAGCTGTCCTAAGAGGGAAATTTATAGCAGTGAATACCCATATCAGGAAAATAGAGCAAGTGCAAATAAATAACTTAATGGTGAACCTCAAACTTAGAGAAAATGAAGAGCAGACTAGGATAAGGCTTACACAAGGGAGGAAATTATAAAGATCAGAGTAGCCGGGCATGGTGGCGCATGCCTGTAATCTGAGCACTGGGGAGGCTGAGGCAGGAGGATTGTTGTGAGTTCGAGACCAGCCTGAGCTACAAAGTGAGCTTAAGGCCAGCCTGAACTGCACAGTGACACCCTGTCTCAAAAAGACAAAAAAAAAAAAAAAAAAAAAAAAAAAAAAAAAAAAAAAAAAAAAAAAAAAAAAAAAAAAAAAAAAAAAAAAAAAAAAAAGATCAGAGCAAAAATTAATGCATCAGAGACTAGCAAAACAATACAAGCAATCAAGGAATCAAAGAATTGATTGACTCTTTGAAAAATTAAATAAAATTGACAGACCCTCATCCAACTTTATCAAAAAAAAGGAAAGACTCAAATCCACACAATTAGGAATGAAAACGATGAAATCACAACAGACCCTGCAGAAATCCTGATCATCAATACCTACTTTGTTTGTTTGTTTGTTTGTTTGTTTGGTACACGGTCTCACTACACAGCTCAGACTTCAAGTGATTCTCCTCTTGTTTTTAGCCTCCCTAGCACTGGGATCACAGGTATGGGCCACCATGCCTGGATTCAGTGGCCGGCTCAGGGTGTCCAGGGGTGGGGCAGGCATGGCATGTGGTGCTAGGGATTAATTAAACCCAGGTCCTTGTGCTTGCCAGCTAAGTGCTTAGTCCACTGAGTTATCTCCCCAGCCCCATCTATACCTACTTTGAAACCTGTATTCTAATAACATGGAAAAGGCAGAAAGAATGGACAGATTCCCAAATACATATGAATTACCAAAGCTGAATCTTAAATAAACCAATACCAATCAGTGAAATAGAAGATGTAATTAAAAATGTACCAACAAAGAAAATGCAGGCCCTGGCAGATTCACTGCTGAATTCTACAAGAAATTCATAGAAGACCTAACACCACTACTTCTTAAATTCTTTAATGAAATTGAAAGGGAAGCAATACTCCCAAGTTCATTTCTGAAAGTAAGCTTTACCCTGATACCAAAACCAGAGAAGGACCCAGCTAAGAGAGACAACTATGAGCCAATCTCTCTAGGGAACACAGATACAAAAGTCATCAATAAGATGCAAACAGAATGCAACAAATCATCAAGAAGATTATACACCATGACCAAGTGGGATTCATCCCAGGGGTGCAGAGATGGATCAACGTAGGTAAATCAATAAATGTAATACAGCATATTAACAGAGCAAAGCACAAAAATCTTATGATCACCCCAGTAGATGCAGAAAAATCTTCTGACAAAGCCCAGTGCCCATTCATGATTTAAAAACCCTACAGAAAATTGGAATAGATGATTTTTACCTCAATCTGATCAAAGCCATCTATGACAAACCAACAGCCAACATCAAACTGAATGGACAAAAACTGAAAGCTTTTGCTTTAAAATCAGGAACAAGACAAGGATGTTCACTGTCACCACTCTTATTCAAAATACTTCTGGAAACATTAGCCAGAGCAATTAGACAAGAGAAAGAAATAAAAGGAATAAAGATAGGAAAGGAAGAAGTTAAATGATCACTATTTGCAGATGACATGATATTTCTACATAGAAGACTCCCAAAATTCCACTAAAAAATGGCTAGATTTAATAAGCAAATTCAGTAGGATAGCTGGATACAAAATCAACACTAAAGGAAAGGCAAACTCAGCAAACTGCCTTCACTTTGGAATGACTGCATACAGCCTTGCTCTTGTGCTCTTGTCCCTTGGCCAGCTTGGTCCTGGCCCTGGACAGAAGTGGAGGCCTTCCCATAATGCTTCTGGTGAAGCCAAGCAGAGAAAAATAATCTGGTCTGTGTATCAGCGGAAGTACAAATGACTTGAGCACCTGTCTCTGACTTACACTTAACTGAAGATGCACACCTATGTTGGGTTCTCCCACTGCAGGGCCTGAAACAGCTTCAAGTGCAAGTACAATCACCAGTTCTAGGGTACCACTGTCCCTGTGGATGCCAAAATCCATGGTTGCTCAAATCCCTTATATAAAACAGCATCGTGTTAACCTATGCAAATCCTCTTATATACTTGAAATCATCTCTAGATTTTTAAAATAATACCTTGTATAATGTAAATCCTATGTAAATAATGTTATCCTGTATGGTTCAGGAAACCGGAACAAAATTCTGTACACATTCAGTTCAGATGTAATTTTTTTCCCAAATATTTTCCATTCACAGCTGGTTGAATCCATAGCTACAGAACCTGGGATACAGAGGGCTGACTGGCTTATTGGAGAAGAAAGAGAAATGAGAGGGATCTCATAGTGCTACTTGCTAATATTATTAAGTCACTTTTGGCTGTGGGAACCTGGGGTATGGCCTCTCTGGGTTGACCCAAGTAAGGAGTCAGGAGCCTCACCAGTTTCTGAGTTGCAGGGAGGCTGACAGAAGCAGGGTCTTTAACTTTCCTAATTGCCAGGATCTAGGGAGAGGGATGCTCCTGGGACCAGAACAAAAAAAGCCCCCCCCCAAAAATTGCAGGTGCTCCAGTGAAGTCTTTAATTCCACGTTGTCACAGTTACTAGCATAGGTGGCTATTTATGCTTAAATGAGACTGTGGAGGTGGCACACACTTGTAATCCCAGTTCCTGGAGCCTGAGGCAGGAGGATCACAAGTTTGAGGTGAGCCGAGACAACTTGGCTAGGCTGTTTCAAGATAAAGTAAAAAATTGGGAATGTGGTTCAGTGGTGAAGTGTTTGCCTAGCCTAGGCAGAGCCCTGGGTTCAATCTTCAGCATAGCAAATAAATTTCAATCAGTTAAAATGAAATAAAATGTAACATCCAGCTCCTCTGTCATAAGGACAGCATCTCAAATGCTCGATACTCCCACGTGTGTCTAGTGGCCACTGTGTTTGTCCACGTTGACCAAGCATGTTTGTATCATCTCATAAAAGTTCTCTTGGACAGTGCAGCTTTCAGTGTACTGAGATGGGGTGAAGGGGGTGTGAGTGGCTGAAACACCAACAGTGTATGCAAGTGGTAGACAGAAAAGAGACAAGTCACAAGTGAGCACAAAATCTCACAAAGCCCTGGGGACTTGGTATTACCCTAAGAGTCACAGGACACAGCACTCTAGTGGCTGAAGGTGGAGCTTTAGACCATGCCACACAGAGCCCTCATGTGAAAGAGCTCTCTAGATGTGCCTGGACAGTATTTTCTCTGACTGACTCACGTCATTTCAGAGTTAATCTTTGCCCTTTTACACCCTGGAGTCTTTGAAACATTAGAATCTGTCCAGTTCCTGGGTGCTTTCCTATCATTCTGATGCAAAGTACTTGGCTTCCTTTTAATGCAAATCATTTTGGCAGCAACACTCCTTTGCTACCGCTTTACAGGTGCTTTCTTTCTGGTTAAGCTTACTTCATTCAGCTCTGCTTTTTGCTTGTGATTCCCACTGTAAATCTGGCCTTGAAATTTCCTTCACCAGATTAATTAATCCACTGCCCTTAATCTCAGTCTCCTGCAAAGTCTCAGGTCATGGGTACAATGACAGATTTTTAGACAAAGTATCCAAGTGTCAGTGGAGTCCTCATTCCCAACTGAAAGCTCCCAAGCCTGGCCTTTACTGTCTGCATTCCTATGGGCATTCTGAGCTCTGACCAGCATCACACAGCAAGCAGTGATCATAGTGTTCTGGGACTTCTCTATCTCACATCTCCAAGCCTTTCCAAACTCTGCCTACAAACCAGTTCCAAAGGCTCCTAAACCACATGGTCAGGTATAGTCATGTCAATGACCCAATTCTTGGTATCAGTATTCTGTATTAGTAAGCTTTCTCATCTACTCAATTGATACACATTGGTAATTAACAAGTAAGCCTCCTATTTAAAGGCTGAAAACAGCAAACAGGTATTCGATCTCTTGCTTTCTGTGGCTCAAAGGCCCAGGAGCAAGTGGACTGTTGGATCTAGTTCAGGGTCTCTCTCAGTGTTTTGGGTAAGATATTGGCTGGGATATGGCCATCTGAAGGTTTGGGGTCCGATGATCTGATTCTAGATGGCTCCCTCATGGCTGACAGATGGATTGTGAGTATTGGCAGGGGGACCTCAGTCCCTTGCTGCATGGTCTCTCTATGTAAGTACCTTCACATGTGTTATGGCTTCTATGTAGATGACCTTGCATGCTCACAGATGAGACTTTTGGGAGGTGGCTGGATGTGGATGTGTGGTGCTGGATTAGACTGTGTGATAGCTAAATCAGTTTAGCATAGTCCTGGGTGTGGATAATGGAAGCTCCAACCTGGGTGTGGGTAGCACAATTCAATAGGCCAGGATGGGATACAAAGGGACAGAAAAAAAAGCAGGGGTGATGCTTGATGCTGCCTGCCTGCCATGCTATAAGCTGTTCTTCTCTGCCATGCCACCCTGTCTTGGGGGCAGCTGATGATGGACTGAAACCTCTGTAAACTGTGAACCAAAATAAACCTTCCCTCCTTTAACTTGTGGGTGTTGGATATTTGGTCTCAGCAACAAGAAAAGTAGTTAAGACAACATGCCATCAGACTTCTCCCAGAGTAAGAGGTTTAAGAAATCAAGAAAAAGTCACAGTGTCTTTTATGACCTAAGCTCAGACATCTCTCCATCACTTCCTCATGTCCTGTTGGCTACCCAGTGTAGTCCTACTGGCCATGGGAAGGGAATCCACAAATATATGCATACCTCTGGAAACCATGTTGGAAATTCGCTACCACTTATTTTTTTCTGTTTGCAGTACTGGGAATTGAACCCAGGGCCAAGCAAGCAGTCTAGCACTGAACTCAGCCCCTTTTTGAAACGTTCTGAGACATGGTCTTGCTAAGTTACTGACACTAAGACAGGTTTATATGATCCCCTGCTTTAGCCTCCTGAGTAGCAAGGTATTATGATTTATATCTGCATGTTTTTCCAAAGACTCATGTGGTTATGGGCTGGACTTTTTTTTTGTTTTTGAGATAGGGTCTTCCCACTATGCTATTCAGACTTGCCTTAAACTTACTCTGTATCCCAGGCTGGCCTCAAAGTTGTGGTGATCTACTGAGAGTACAGGTATGTGCTGCCATGCGTGTCTAGGCAGTACTTTTGAAAGGTGACTAAATCATGTGAGCACTATTGCTAAATGTAACGTTGGAGTCGGGACCTGATCAGAAGAGGTGCATTGCTGATGGCGAGACCCAGGAGGATGTGTCTCCCTCTGTAGCAATCTTTTCTCTCTGTTTCCTCCATCTGAACACTTTTTTTTTGGCACAGCCAGGGATTGAACTCAGACCCTTGCGCAGGAAGTGCTTATTCTACTGAGCCATCTCCCCAGCCCGCCATCTGAACACTTGCACCACGCCACTGACCATGCAAGGATGGAAACTTCCAAAGCATGAGCCCAAGTGAATCTCTCCTCTTTCCAGTCATGAGTGTTGGGTGCAATGGCTCAGCAGTGAGACCAACAAAAAAGGCAGACCCATGTGTGTTCTAGTTTAGCTCTAAAATATTCCCCAGACTATTTTCACTCATCTTAGGAGGTCAGAAGGGACAAATCTCTTCAGATGTAACCTGGAACAGTGTATTTTTCTTGGCCTTGGCACTATCCCCACCCCCTCCTTCCTGATTGCCATGTGGTGGCCAATTTTTCTCTACCATGCTGTTATTTCCTGGAAGCCAGCCAACTCTAGAGTGAACCTACTGAAACTGTGAGCCAAAATATACCCCTCCTTTAATTTTCAAGTGTCTAGTAGTTTGCCCCAGTGACAGTAAAATGACTAATACAATGTGGTTCAACCTTATATAAAGACATAGGCAAACACGGAAAAATGTTAGCTGTTGTTAGCTATGTTTTGGTGTCTTAGTATGTTTTATATTGCTGTAAGAGAATACTACAGGCTGAGAAATCCATAAACAATAGAACTTGCTTCTCACAATTTTGATCCTAGGCTAGAAAATCAAAGACCAAGGCATCAGTACACTTTGTCTGCTGAGGGTCTGGTCTCTTCCAAAATAACAACCCAGGTTCTCCTCCAAGTGTCGCCGCGGTCTCCTGCTTCAACAGTGCTTGATCGGAGCCCGGCCTTCACCCGCCCTCACCCGCCCTCGCCCGCCCTCGCCCGCCCTCGCCCGCCCTCGCCACCACTCGCACCTCCACTGCAGCCCAGCCTCGCCCTCGCGAGTGCGCCAGAACTACCACCAGGACGTCGAGGCCGCCATCAACCGCCAGATCAACCCGGAGCTCTGCGCCTCCTACGTCCACCTGTCCATGTCTTACTCCTTTGACCGCGATGAAGTGACTTCGAAGAACTTCGCCAAGCCGGGCGCGGTGGCGCATGCCTGTAATCCCAGCACTTGGGAGGCTGAGGCAGGAGGATTGTTGTGAGTTCAAGACCAGCTTGAGCTACAAAGTGAGCTTAAGGCCATTCTGAACTGCATAGTGAGACCCTGTCTCAAAAAGACATAAAGAAAAAGAAGAACTTCGCCAAATACTTTCTTCACCAATCTCTCGCGGAGAGAGAACACACGGAGAAGCTGACGAAGCCTCAGAACCAGCGCGGTGGCCGGATCTTCCTTCAGGATGTCAAGAAACCAGACCGTGACGGCTGGGAGAACCGGCTGACCATGATGGAGTGCGCGCTGCACTTGGAGAAGAGTGTGAATCAGTCCCTCCTGGAGCTGCACAAGCTGGCCACTGATGAGAACGACCTCATCTGTGTGACTTCATCGAGACTCACTACGTGGACGAGCAGGTGAAGGCCATCAAAGACCTGGGTCACCACGCCACCAACCTGCACAAGATGCGAGCCCCCTAGTCGGGCATGGCGGAGTACCTCTTTGACAAGCATACCCTGGGGGACAGTGACAATGAGAGCTAATGTCACCAAGGCAGCACTTGCATGTTGAGGCTACCTTAACCTTTTCTATAAACTGTACCAGAACATCTACTTAATTCTTTAATTCCTTCAAATAAAGAAATTTGGTACCTGGGAAAAAAATAACAACCCAAATGCTGAATCTTGTAAAGGGGAAGAAGCTGCTCCTGATATGGTAAAAGAACAAGCAGGCTCAGGGGCCAGGGTTGGATCCCCAGGCCTGCCATGCTGGGCCCACCCCCAGGGTGCATTGACAAGGCAATTGAGACTGGGTGTGGTGGTGCATGCCTGTAATCCCAGCTCTTGGGAGGCTGTAAATGGACGGATCGCTGTGAGTCCGATCTACTACTGAGACTCTGAACAGCCTGTAGACCCTTCCTTAAATAATAATAATAATAATAATAATAATAATAATAATAATAATAATAATAATAATAAATAATAATAATAATAATAATAGACAAGGAGAGGCCAGAAGGGAGCCTAAACTTGCCCTTTTATGTCACTACCAGTTCTACCCAGAAGATAAAGCCCTTGTGGCCTAATCACCTGTTAAAGGTTCCACCTTCTAACATTAGTTCTGCTGCAATAAAGTTTCAACATGAATTTTAGAGGGGATTTTCAAGCCATGGCAGGTAGACAGGGCAGATGTTCAGGTATCTCTTTGTGCTACCTTTCGAACTGGTATTTAAAAATGTAATTATAAGGGCCAGCCAGATAGCTCAGTAGACTAAAGCTCCTGTTTAGGCAGATGCAGGGACAAGGATTCAATCCCTGGTGTGCTGTGCCAGCGACCCCTGGGGTGCGCTGAGAGGGAGATTAAGACTAGATGTGGTGGCGTGCACCTATAATCCCAGTGCTTGGGAGGATGGATATAGGAGAATCAGTACAAGTCCAATGTACATAGTGAGACTGTGTAGACCCCATACTAAATACCTAAAAAATAAAAAATAAATGTAATTATTGGGGAGGCTGAAATAGGAGGCTCACTACTAGTCCACCCTGTGTAGTGAGCCCCTGTACCAAACACATAAGAAAATTAAAATGTAGTTATTTGTTAATTTTTTCCCATATCCCAAAGTAGAATGAACTACTGTTTCTTCTCTTCAGCTGGATTATAATAATAAACCCCGATCTCTCAGTGAGTCCCACTGGTTTCAAGCTGGGAAAAGCAATCCCACTGTCACTATCCTCAAGTTTCCTTGCTTTTCCATGGCAACATCTCACAAGTCTCCTGGCCTGCAGGCCTGGCGGCCCCTCTGCTCTGCCCTTTCTGTCTAAGAGCGCTCTGCTGTGGATGCAGGGAAGTCTCCACTGAGCAGGACACTCTGTGTTCACCTGATGCCTTCAGCCTTCTGTCTCTGTAACCTCTTAAATACCCCAGACCAATGACTTCTGTACACGTAAATCAAAAGTTACAGCCCTTGCCAATTCCCCAGGACACAACTGAGAATGGCACACAAATTTTAAGAATTGACTCATTCCAGATAGAACATCTCAGCAAACTAGAAAAAGAAAGGAACTTTCTCAGTTTGAAAAAGAAAGTTAGAAAAGCCTGCGCTGATAATCGTGAAAGACTGACTGCTTTTCCTGAGAGTAGGCCTGAGACAAAGATGTCCACACTCATTCCCCCACCCAGCACTTACTGCATGCCCTAGCCAGTGTAACAGCATGAGAAAAGGAAACGGAAGTGCCACAGCTGGAAAGGGAGCAGAACTCTGATCAGCGGATGCACTTCTGTCTTTAGAATATTCAAGGAAGTGCACCAAGCACTAGAACTGCTCAGTGAACTTAGCAAGATTGTGGGGTACTAGGTAAATATACAAGAGCCAACTGCTTTTCTATTTGCAAATGTGGCAAAATAGTTGGCAAATGCAAAAAGGCATTACTGTACAAGAGCATGGTAGGAACGGATTGCTTAGGCAAGAAGAAACCGTCTTCCATCTGCGCCATATTGCCTCTGTTCCAGTCCTGTCCTGGGCCCGATCCCGGGGTCCTGCCAAGCTCTGCCTTGATTCATCTGTCCCAGATGCCCCTTTGATAGATCAGCACCACCCTCTGAGCACCCACTGAGGCCATCCCCTGCCGTACGGACTGCTTTCCCACCTTTCCGTGCTGACCTCAAAGGACCCTTTCTAGACCACAGGGCTACAATGTGAATCCACATGGAAAAAGAGGAGGCAGAGACAGCAAGGCTCACATTAGGCCCTCATCTTTGATTTAACAACTACGGACCTGGGCCACTCACAGCACATGTTTGTCCCTTGTTAAAACACTGTGCATTCATCAAAACCCCACCCTGTAGCCCGTGTCTATGCACAGTTATGTGTCTATTAAGAGTACACATTTTAAAGGAAACTAATTAGGCTCATCTGCATGATGGTTTTGGAGTTTGAAGAGGGTCACACCAGGGGGAAATTGCTTAAGGCCGGATTATATGGCTCAGTGGAATAAGCGCTTCCCTGGCAAACACAAGGGCCTGAGTTCAGTCCTAGGTTCTGAGAAAAAAAAAAAACAGATTCTCAAAGAATGGGAATAGCTGAATATCTTTGAATAACATTGGGCTTTTGCTTTTCTCTTCTGCAAGCTGGATGAGCCTAGTACTCACCTGGGGTACCATAGTTTCAGCTCACACAGGGCCATTTGTCTAAAGAGCTTAGCCCTTGTAATTGGCCAGGGAGTCTTGGCCACAGGTGCTGTGAACCCAAAGAAGGCAGCACTGCAGGGCCCACATTGCTACTGGCCCCTTCCAAGTGTGGCTCGCTGGTGGTAAAGTGCTTAGGCACTTTGTTCAGACCACTGTCCATTTCCAGTTAGAGTTTGTCACATCTCCCTTGCCTTCAGCAGTGTAGGAGTAACTATCTGGGATGATCCAGGGAAAGGGAAATGGAAGCGAGGCTACTACGTTTTGTTTGTGGGCCCCTTCCATGCAAAGTGGGTGTTGGCTGTCACACACTGTGGTGCAGAAATGGCCTTTACTGTCCTCTGGGTTGACTCACTCACTGTGCCTGTGCAGGCAGAGGTCACTTCGGTCACAACAGAGCAAGTCATCCCAGAACTCAGGGGCTTAAACAAAACAATCATTTGTTTTGCTCACAAATCTTTGGTACCCAGGGCTTGTCAAAAACAGCTCGCTGCTGCTTGGCTTGACATCAGTAGAGTGGCTGGAATCATCCAAAGATTCCTTGCTCACTCTGCTGCCTGGCTGTGGCCTCTCCATGGTGCTAGGGTCCCCTGGGCATGTGTCTGGAGAGGACCATCAGGAATCTGTAGTGCCTCATGTGACCTACCTCAGAAGTCACACGGTGACATCTGCTGTGATGTCACAGACCCATTAGGAGAAGAGGAAAGAAGACAGAGACCCCCCCCCGTCCCAGAGGAGTGTCAATGCTATATTCCAAGAGAGCTGGTTGTGACCACTGTGGAAATGGAGTCAGCCAGTGCCTTGTGGCTTGCATGTCCCACAAGCAGGCAGATACCAGGGCAAAGCCATGCTTGACAGGTGTGCAGCCAGAAACTTGCTGGCAGAGCCTCCCACTCACCAGAGAGCAAAACTGTGATGAATCCATTCTCACTGGAAAATCTCTCACATTTTGTGGAGATGGACATTTGCCTCTCCCAAGAAGCACTCAATTATGCAGCATATGCAATTAATAATATACCATATATTCTTATTTCTTTTCTGACAAGAAATGTACATAAAATATCATGGGGGATTTGTGTGTTTGTCAGGCACAGAACTGTAGCAATCCTGCCAATCCAA
Source organism: Ctenomys sociabilis (assembly GCA_004027165.1). Taxonomy (NCBI): domain Eukaryota; kingdom Metazoa; phylum Chordata; class Mammalia; order Rodentia; family Ctenomyidae; genus Ctenomys; species Ctenomys sociabilis. The sequence continues at coordinate 70,751 of PVKA01005869.1, forward strand.
GCAGTGTCTGAGAAGTTCTACACACTGCAATGTTTTTTGTTACATCCTAGCATATCTGATCTATCTGGTCCTGATGGTGGATAGAGAAAAAGATGGCCTCCAGGCTGGGTGTGGTGCACACACCTGCAATCACACCACTCTGGGAGGCTGATGGCAAGTCTGAATTCAGTCTGGGGAACTCAGCACCTCCCTGAGATCCTGTCCCCAAAAAAGGGGGTTAAGGATGTAGCTAAACACCAAGACCCTGGGTTCAGTCCCCAGTACCACAAAAAAAAAAAAAAAAAAAAAATGGAACACAAACTTGCTACTGATGTAACACAATGGTCTGAAGAAACAAGTGCCCTGGAGACAGAGCTATGCAGGTTATGGATGGCATAGATTTATGTAGCATTGTTTTATTGATAATATTTTATTGTGTAATAATGACTTCAATCTATAAGTCCATCAATTCCCATAGCATTATTTTATTATTCAATATTTGCACAATATGTGCACCTTAATTTCATGATGCCCAAAATTTTTATAATTACTGCTCATACCAAAATGCAAACAGGATAGATAGGAAGGTAGAATTATCATGGTAGTAGTGAAAAAAGTAAACTGGAAAGAGAATACGTGGCTATTCTTCAAATGTCACTCTTGTGGTCTCACAATGGAAACTAATTACCAGTGACAACGAGTGAACCTGCAAGAAACTTTACAACACTATCAATACCTTTGTTTAAAGGCGGTCAGGCGCGCAGGAGGAGTGATCTTTTTATTGTCTCTATAGAAAATGCCGCTTAAAAATGGCCATTATGTCAAAAGATGATCAAAATGGTGCAGTCCTCAAAGCAGCAGGAAAAAAGGAAGCACAGAAGAGTTCCGGACAGTTAATTAGTTAAAATACTGTAATATCTTTTAGTTTGTGAAGTTTGAGGTTGCTGTGAGCTTTTTAATTTTCTAGTTGTTATTTCTCCTCTCACTTGTGTCTACTTTTATCCCAGATTCTGTATTTGCAATTTTGCATTTCTTTTTTTTTTTCTTTTTCTTTTGTGTGCTTCTGGGAATTGAAGTTACATCCACACCCATTTTGTATTTTTTTACTTTGAGTCCAGATCTCCCTAAGTCATTAAGTTGTCCAGGGCTGGGCTTGAAATTCTGATCCTCCTTAGCCTCCTTTGCCACCACACTCAGCTTGTGCCAATGCACCCAGTTTATAATTTATTTATTTAGTACAGTATCTAGCTACACAGTGATCCTCTTGCATCAGCCTCCCCAGTGCTGGGATTACAGGCATGTGCCACCACATCCAGTTTCATTGGCCAGCTCCATGCAGGACCAGCATGGCATGCTGTACTGGGGATCGAACCCTGGTCCTTGAGCCTGCCAGGCAGGCTCCCCAGACCCAATCTCTTTTTCTTATGAAGACACCAGCCACGGTGGATTAGGGACCTGCATGAATGATCTCATTCACCTTCATGACCTCTCTCAAGGCCGGCTCTCTAAATCAAGCCACTCCCACTTCCACCAGGCTACAACAAACCCATCACAAGAACAAAATATCGTAAGTTGAAAATGCATCAGACACACAGAGCTCAGAGCACATACCAGCTCTGCAGCAAGCACAGCAGAGAGCGTGGCTGTGTCTTCTTGAGGTCTTGGGGTTAAGGAGGAGCTGCAAGGCCACCACTGCCCAGTGTTGACCAAGAGAATGGAGCACATAGCTCCCAACTGGGAGGAAAGGAGATCCAGGTGTAGCATTCAGCAGGCAGTGTTGAGTGGAACCATGGGAGATGGGGGTGGGGCCACATCCTGAGCTTCTGTGGGTCAGGACTGCATTACATGATTCCTGAGGATACAGTTCAGCTCACAACATGCCCAGATGCTGAGAAGGTGCAGGGCAGGTCCAGCTTGCCCTCAAGAAGCAGCTCAATTAGCACTTCATGTCTCACTCAGCCGAGATACCAGGCTGTCACCAAAGGGCCCAGCCTCCTTCTGGCCAGCCAGCATGGCTGGCCAGGGGCACTATAGCCTAGCAGGAAAGGGAAAAGCCCAGGCTCCCCAGCATGAGCAGCAGGGGACCTTCAGGGTTTACTTTTTCTTTTAAAATGTATTTGGTACCGGGTCTCACACACATCTCAGACTAGTAATGATCTTCCTATTTTCAGCCTCCCCAGCTCTGGTATTACAGGCATGCACCACCACGCTGGATCTCAGTAGCCCAGTCAATGTGCTGGGGTTCCAGGGCTGGCAAGGCATGTGGTGCCAGGGATCGCTCCAGTCCCTGGGCTTGCCTAAGCAGGCGCTTAGTCTGCTGAGCTACCTCACCCACCCTCAGAGTCTATTTTTAAGGGTCTTGAAAGCACTGCCTGCATGGTTCCTTCCCTGGGGAGGACACCTGGCTTGGCACAGGGAGGCATGTCTTGGCTCAGGAAAGCTGGGTACCACCTCTAGGTCTCTCATTTGGAGCCCCTCAGGCTCAGCTGTCCCCACCTGCTGCGACCTGGCACTATATTTTGGAGAATGTTTAGAGTCCACAGAGGTAGCCTCCATCTATGCTGAGCTGCCAGCCTGGAGAATCAAGCTATCCTCCCTCTCCTGCACCAATTGGCCTACTTCCTGAGGGGATTCAGTGTGACAGTGATCATTACTGGTCACCAGGAGTGAAGCCAGAGATGCTGCTGGTGGACAGAAAGCTAATAGCTCCACCAGCACTGTGTGCAGTTGCCCTTCTGATGACGTCACCATCTGTCTTTGGAACTTGGGGAGCACCTAGTGAGTGCTGCTGGGAAGTGAATATTATCGCTCCTACTTTACAGGTACAGCAAATGGAGTTCAGGGATGTTACGTGACTTATGTAAGGTCACATGGCTGGGGACTGCATGGCCAAGGTTCAATTTCTAGACTTTATAAGGAAGACTTGAGGGGTTTTTTCTTCATGAATTCATGAAGCCTACCACTACTCTATTCTTGCTTTGTCATTTTTCTCAGCTGTAAGAAAGTCCGAAAGGGGGAGCAGTTTAACTTTTCAGTTTGGGGAATGAATAGGGCTGTTGAGCCTTATTCTTTTATTGTTCAGGGAAACATTATGGTACACCCTGAAGTGGCCACCCAAAAACCATTCACAACCCTCTTTTCTCTGGTCTTCTATCATAGATGCTACAGAATTCAACTGCACCTCTCCCACACTTACAGCTAAGCAAAGGATATGTATCCCAGTTCTGGCCAGTGAGCTATAAATAAAGCTCTTAAACTGGGGCTTTCAGGAAAAAAAGAACTTTTTTTGTGGAACTGGGGATTGAACTCAGGCCCTTATGCTTGCCAGGCAAGTGCTTATTGTACTGAGCCAGCCATCTCCCCAGCCCCAAGAACATTTTTCTTTTACACATCATTTGTCTTATGTACTCTCCTTTCTTCCTGCCTGGAATGAAGTTGTAATCTCTGGAAGTGCAGCAGCTATGTGGACAAAAGCCTATGGGAAACAGAAGATCAATGAAATAGAAAGAGGTTAATGAAATGGTGGAGTTCTTATTGCAAAAGATAAAAATATTGCTGGCACCCCTGTTGGCTGAGGCTTTTGTAACCTATAGCCAAATGCAGTCCTAGTTGGTACAAACATGCATATGGCATCCCTGGACCTATGCTTTTTTTTCAAGGCTTAGCACCCCCAGAGACTAAAAGAGCCTTGAAAGAATACCCCAGATCCCAAAGACATCGTCCCAAGATCCCCTCTTCCAAATCCACTCCACCCTGCATTTGCCAGAGACCTCAGAGTGTGAGAAGAGAGCTTCTGTGGTCCCAGCATTTCTGTTATTCAAGCTCCTGTTGCTGAAGCAATGGAAGTCTGAGTACCTTGTCACCCCCATCCCCTGGGTGAATGGGTCCTGGCTTAGAAACCTTGCTGTGAGAGAGGCTGCCCTGGTGACATAGTGTTCAGAAGAAGGCCAGAACAGAGAAGGACCCAGCCAGAGGCAAACAGGAGAATCCCCAAGGCCCGTTCCAATCAAGAAATTCTATGGTTCTGTAAATTAACCCATACAAGAAATAGCACATGGTATAGAGTGGAAACAAAGCAGGGTTTGGTGTCAGGAGAAAAACAAAACAAAACACAACTACATATAAAAGTCTATCTCTCCCCTCACTGACAGTCACTATAGCAGAAATAGTCTACTTCCCTCCTCTCAAAGAAATACAGCCCTGGGTTTTGCCCTGAGTACATGGTCACCTGAATGAAGACTACATTTCCCGACCTTCTTTGCAGTTAGGTGTAGCCATATGGCTAGGTTTTAAAATAGAAAAGGAAGTATTGAGTGCAACTTTCAGGACGTATACTTAGAGGGAAAGACCTGAATTTCTTATCTCTTTTTATTCTTTACCTGTTCTTCCTTTCTGCTCCTTGGGATGCAGATGTAACGGTTAGACCTCTAGCAGCCATACTGAATCATGAAAACCATTGTACACCAACAGATGAATCCTTGATCCCTATGACTCTGTGGAGGAGAGCTGCCTATGCTTAGACTCTGGTGGGAAAGAAAAGGAAAAAAAAAAAAAAACTTATTTTGTTTAAGCCAAAGCTATTTCGGGTCTGTATACATACTTCTGACTGAAACATGTATCCACTCTAAGGCAGTGTTGTGGCCTCTCTGGGCCTCCATAGATAACCTTTTCTATACAGTGGGAATCAATGCCAACTCCACAGACTAGAATGTGCTTGGGTAGGGAAGTGACAGGATGTTTATGAGGCACTATGAAAACTGCTCAGCACTACGAGTGTTAGACATTTATTTCTGGGAACCACAAAAATGCATGATAAGGGTGGGAGTTGAGGTGAGGATGGAGAGTAGTACAAAACAATCTTAAATGCTGCATTCCTTCCCACAGGGCTTCCCAGAGATGCGGCATTTCCTGTCTCCGTGGGACGTGGCCTCCCTTGTCTGATGGTGGTGGTGGTATAAGGAGATTGCATTAGAGGCTTGCTAAATCCGGGAGCAGTTTTAGTCCCAGTGACATGACCTTATTAATACTAGACTGGCCAGACCTTTGGGGTAAGACAGCTGAGGACTTTTGCTTTTCTAATTGACAGGGCCAGAGGGGTCCTCCTGGAGCTATTTGCTTGCAGGCAAAGCCCTTGCCCCAGACTCAGTGGTAGGACCATCCAGAGGCCACATGGGGGGTATAGAGCATCAGGTCTCCTAGTCAGAAGTCACACACCAACTGCAGCTAGGGGCAACACCCCAGTGACAGTAGATTGTGGAACAACCAGAAATTGTTGGTTAGCCCTACCCTGCCTTAGTGAACAGTACCCTGTGGCTGAGGCTTACTGATGGAAGCCTGTTCTTGGGGCTGCTCAGGGCCCCCGCAGATTGACCTTGTCCCTCCACAGTTGGCACTCATCTTCTAGTTGGTTCTCAGCAATCTGGTGTGTTCCCAGCTCATCACAGTTCTTGGAGCTGTAGCTTAAACAGGTTAAAGCTGCTATCTCCCAGACATGCCCAGTGGGATTCTATCCCAGCTTCCACTCGCAGCTGAGCACAGAAGTGGCCCTCCAGGCAGGTGTCACAGGCTTGGTTGGGCCTCTCTCTAATCCCAGCATGTTCCATACTGCCCTGGACTCGCAGAAAGGCCTCTGGCAGCAGTTGATCAGAATTCAACAGCCAGAGAGTATGGGAATGGGTGGGAATCTGGGCAGAGTGCAGTAGGGAAGCTGGCAGCTTTCTGCCTGCTGATTTGGCCCTCTCTGCCCTTCTTCCAGTTGTGCTGAGCACTTGGAACGGGTGGAACCCATGATAGTTGGGTCTCCACTAAATCCTGCTTGAGTGTGAGGCCTTTGCCCAGCAGGCATTGAAGCCAGTGGGAAAGTAGGCCCTGGGGACAGATGTACTGAGCCATGAGAGGGTGCCAGGAGTGCTTGCCAGCCCTAGGGAGAGGCTAGAGCCCAGCTGAGAGGTCAGGAATAGACAGAAGACAGTGGGCAGAGGCTGGAAGTGGCAAGCCCTGCAAATGTCTCTGATCTGGTAAGTTGCAGCTTGACTTGTCTCAAATGGGAGCTAAACAGGCCTCTGCTTTGGTGGCCCCTGACTGGCTGGGGCTGCCAGCCAGCTGTACTGAGCCAACAGTTCAGATGCCTAACTCTCTGGCTCTGACCCAGTTCCAGCCTGGTAATTTGAAATCCTTTGCCTCAGGCTTACTGGGCAGCCAGAGGACCAGCTATTCTGGTCATCCTTCCGACAGGGCCACACAAGGTGTGGAGGATCCCAGCACTACCCACTCTGGTCCCCTGGGCACTGATCTTTCCAGGACATGCCATGTTCTGCTGGGACCTGCAACTCGTCTCCTCCCAAGGGCTTTCTTGCATTGCAGAGGGAGGCAGGGTGCCAGTGCCAGCAGCCAAGTTTCCCCAGAGCAGTCCTCAGGCAACAGCAAACAGGGCTTAGTAGAGAATGACCCCAGCTCACTTGCTGGGACAGCTGTCTGGTTCTGAGACTTGCACGCTGCCTGGATTCCCAGATGTGCCTAGTGGGATCCCAGATACCACTAGGACGCTGTTCCCAGCATGTTCCACATCTGACTTCCTCTATCGCCAGTCTCTATGACCTCACCCCCTCACTCTGTTTCCCGGATGCTTCCTAAATGCCTAGGCCACATTTAAATACTTTCTTTGGGGTCTGCTTCTGGTAGAGCTAAAACAAAGACGCCAGGTTGACTAGAGTAGGTGTGGTTGAAATTCTCCAAAGGGTCAGAACTGTGGTCATGACCTAGGGCCCGAGCCTAACTAAAGCACTGAAGCTCTGTGCTGCCCTGAGGTGACCCACAGAGCAGCAATTCACAGGCAGGATGTCTGTGTCTTCCCCAAGCCCACATGTTCTAGCCCTAGCCCTCAAGATGATGGATTAGGAGGTGAGGACTTTAGAAGCAACAAGGCCAATGAGGGTGGCACCCTCATGAGTGGGATTAGGGCCCTTATAATGGAGGTGAGGGCAACCCACTCAGGACCCCTTCTGTCTCTTTTTTTTTTCCTTTCATTTTATTGAAATACACATGTCAATCAGACAGTTTCAAGACACCTTAACCATACACATTCGATGAATTAATACATTGCAAACTGTTTTCATAACGTTTTGGTATTGTACAAGGTGCATACATGATATTATATTTACAGATATTATTTTATCAGATATCTCTTATCAGTGAATTAAGAGTGTAGCTGCTTACTTATTTTTTATACCTGAATTATATCAAAAATTCAATAATTATTTTCCTAGTGGATGACCGTAGTACTAGAAGCCGACATAATATCCTGTCCAACCACCATTAGTGCAGATCTTGCCTTTCATAGAATTATGTAGAATTACAGCTTTATCTATCCCAACTGTACTGTCTCTACACACACATCATGATTTTTTCTTTCTACACCCCTTCCTTTGTCTACACCTGTCAAAAGTAGGCACTCCATTGACATTCAACTAACTTAGGTGCTTGAACTCGACACCACAATCCAACACCGTCCAGCATTCTACAACCATAGTGAGTTACTCAAAGAAATTGTCGACCATAGCCATTTACAGCTCAGTTTAATATTATGGCCTCACAATGTATACTTCATTTTTATACTTTTCTGCTGGATAGTTAAGACCTAGGTAGATCAAGACTTATATACCAACACCTGAACTTTATATTTCCTATGTGGTCAGTGAAGTCCTCTCAGGGTTTATCTTGTAGTCCTGTACATTATTCTGTAGTTCCTTTGTCTGTGTCATCCATGTGGATGAGTCACGGCCAATACTCATAAGTGAAATAAACCAGACATACATATGTAAATATCATATAGTCTCCCTAGTATAACAAGCGAAAAGCAGAAATACAAAAGGTAACGTATAACAAGTAAAATCAATTGAGTCAGATAAGGCAAAGTGAATGGCATATGCTGCAGGATACTAATCAGCTTTTCTTCTGGATGGTTAACAACCTAAGATCACAAGTCAGAGTTGGAGAAATAGAAGAGCCACAAGGCCAGCCAACATTTTGGACCTAGCCTTTCAAGGCCAGCGAAGACTCAGGACATAGGAGAGCCTGTACTGCAACATCATGAAACTCAGGTGAGCTCCAAATTTTCTGAACAAGGAGATTATGGAGCCACAGAGGAAAGAGATTGAAGTTCTAAAGTGTGCCTGGGGAGAGTCACATGAAGAGAAAACTTTCTCTCAAGCTCTCACAGAGAGCAAACTGGTCAAACATTGGCCTTCTGTCTCTCTTATACAGAAATTTTCTTTCCCCAAATAATTGTTTTCTGCTAAAATAATATTTTTTTTTTAAAAAGGCAGGGATACAGTTCTGGCCTGAAGTACATGAGGTCCTGGCTTCCATCCCCAGCACCACCAAATAATAAAAAGGAATAAATAAAAGAGGCCCAGGATCCAGCATCCTTGCTCTTTCTGTCGCTTGAGAATCCAGAGAGCTGGTGCCATTTCTGAACCAAGGAATTGACCCTCACTGGACATCGAATCTGCTAATCCTTTGATCTTGCACTTCCTAGTCTACAGAGCTAGAAGAAAACAATTTCTGTTGCTTATAAGCCACCAGCTGATGATATTTTGTTACAGCAGCCTGAAGGGACAAATAATCCCCCAAGAGACTGTGAGCTTCCAGAGGGAGGGCAGAGCTGGACCCACTCACCCAGGCAGCCAAGCCCCATCAAGGGAGGTGCTCAGTAAATTGAATGCAACTGACTTGAAGCTGATGCCAGAAACTTCTGTTCCCCCATCAGTCCAGAATCTCATGCTCACCCCTTCCATATTGTTTTCTAGTTATTCATATATTCCATGTATTCTTCAACTCATAGAAATATGCTGAGCAGCTGCTATAGAAGAGGTAGCAAGTTAGAGATTTCCACACTCAGGCAGGGCCGCTCTCCTCTGTTTCTTCACTTATCTGTGATCTATTGGTGACAAACAATCATAGTCACGTGCCACATGTTTCAGTCAAGGACAGCCACATAGAAGATGCCGGTTCCATAAGTAACTGTCACCTAGTGATGTCATTATCTTGTCTTAGTTTGTGTAAGTACACTCTGTGATGTTCACACAACAATGAAATCACCCATGATGCATTCTCAGAGTGCCCCTGTTATTAAAGGACACATGACTATATTTGCATTTTAAATGAGGCTATTGAAGGTAGAAAATTTCTCTAAAGAATTGACTTTCTAATGAGTAGACAGTGGCAGTTGCTGATATTTTGAAATAGAATGAGAGGCCCTGAAATGCTTCTCTTAATTAGAATATTTGATTCTGCCTGACATTTATAGGAAATGGGCCCAGCATTCTGACCCTCAGTCCCAACCCCAGCAAACATACAGAAACAATGAAGTTGGTTTTCCATGCTTTGACCACAAATCTGTGCATAGAGCCCCTTGTTAAGACTCACACATAAGGAGACACAACCTAAGCATAAACGCTCCCTTGAGCCTATTGTGTACACAAGGGTGGTCCCTTGCCTTCCCAGCACCTGCCCGAGTCCCACTGTAAATGGCAATGCTGTGTGATTGACAAGCCAGCCAACGGCTTATATTTGGTTAGAATCTGAGATACCATTACCATGGCGACCACGGTCCCTGGCAGCTCTGTTATCTTCCACGTTCTGGGGAGTGCAGGACGACACCTAGGAGACTTCCCTTCTGGAAGCCACCCCTTCTTCCAAGAGTGCCTTTTAATTTCTCCCAGGGGGCCTTGCTGCTTTGGAGCAAGTTGGCTTTATACCTCCCTGTGGCTCTCCTTCTGCTAATGGTGAGGGAGGTTTTAAGGAAAGTTGTTATGCTCTAATCAAGCTCTCAGTCCCCTGGAAGCTTCTAGTTCCTCACTCTCCTGGGGTATCTGATGCATAGCCTAGCCAGAGAGTCAGAGAGTCAGAGATCCACCCCTTCTCCAAGCAGACCCCTGCACATGAGGGACAGCCACAGAATCTTTGCATTGGAAGAAGGCAGCACTCCCTAGGGTACGCTGCTCAGATCTTCCCTGCTAAGGACTCCCCCAGTTCATATGTTTACATTGTAACTACAGAAGTGATGCTATTAGAAGGTGGTGATACAGGAGAAATGTAACTCCCAACCTGCTAGGTATCAGAAACACCAAGCTCATGTTCTCTAAGATAGAAGAATGAATTCAAGCAAGAGTTTATTAAGCGAAGGAAAGCATCTGTCTAAGAGGGAGAGAAGGGGATCCAGAAAGGGAGTTGCCCACCAACACTGCTTCTCACTGGTGTTTATTGAGCAAAGCCACAAGGTGAGGTAGGTTTAAAGGAGGGACAGAACTATACCAAATCAGTAAAACTGCAAGTATAGTCACTTAGGTAATATGGATCCAGTGGAAAACCATGGGTGAGTGTGAAGTGGAACAAAACTATGCTCAACCAATAGGATTACAAATATATTACTTGAGGGCTGGGGAGATAGCTCAGCCATCTAAGCGTCTGCTGGCAAGCGCAAGGACGCAGGTTTGATACCCAGTATCACATGTTGTGCCTCCATGCAGGTCACTGAAACCAGGCTTTGTGGCAAATGCTAGTAATATAAGTACTGGGGAGGCTGAGACAGGAGGATCACTATGAGCCGGGCCACATAGCAAGACCCTGCACCAAATAAATAAATATTTTAAAAAAGTGTAGTCACTTGGGTAACATTGATTACATGGGGTTCAAATGGGGAAGCAAGTTGTGTAGCAAGCACACAAGGGCAGACAAGGACTTTTCTGGAAGGGGTCCTCCTTTCCTTAAGGAGGTTTGGGTCCCCCACCCTGAGGTGACTGATGTCTATCACTGCTGTTCATCTCTAGCAGAAGTAGATGGGTGAGTAGTTGCTCTTTTTCTTGAAGTATAGTCTTCAGTGAATGTCCACAGGTGTCTTCCGCATTGACCTCTCAAGGGCTTAGCCTTGGTTGCCTGGCTATAACATTTCTATCTAATTTAGCTAGCTGCAATAACGGGGCCTTTGGGGGTGATGAGGTCACAAGGGTGAAGCCCTCATCTATAGGATTAGTACTCTTTTAAAAGAGATCCAAAGAGCCCTTTGCCTCATTTGCTAGGTGAGAACACAGCAAGAACATAGCCATTAATAAACCAAGGAGTGATCCTTCGTTAGACATCAAGTATGTTGGCACCTTATCTTGGCCTTTCAGCTTCAAGCTCCATGAGAAATAAAAGTTGTGAATAAACCACCCAGTGTATGTTATTTTGCTACAGCGGCATAAGTAGACTGAGACAATCTTCCCTTTCAGATGGAGGGATTCTCCTTCAACTATTAGGGTGTGGGCTACAGACAACTAAGGGAGTCCCACTCTATAAATTGCCTTCAGTCCAGAAAGCTGCCTCACCCAAAGTCACACCCTCTGCCTGGGTGCAGACCACATTCAAGGGCTGGCCTATTGTGGCTACAAAGGCCCATACTCTGCACGTCAAATGGGAACATCAGTGCAAGTTCACCCTTAGTTGAAGTCTTCCTGAGGACCATGGAGACCACCTAATGCTGCCACATCCCAGATCAAGTCCTTCTCTGCCCAATCATGCTTCCCTCACTGGTGTTGACTGTAGGAATACACGCCTAGAAAATGCTTGCTCAGCAATCTCCACCGCAAAGTGTGTTTATAGGCAGCCCAAGCCAAGAACTAGGCCCTACAGCTCATTCACACGGCCCTTCTCTCAACAGAAAGAGATATGTAGGGTACCAGAACCAGACCTCAGAGGCCATTACCACATTACCATGCCTCCCTGAGAACTCAGTGAGAAGATTCCACATGGCCTCTACTTCTAGGTATTAAAATTCCCCAGTTGAAAACTACTATGGATTGAGTGCCCCAAGGACTTCTGGGAAGGGGATATCTGGCAGGGCCAGTTGAGTCAGCCAGTTTGCTATCTGGCAGGGCCAGTTGAGTCAGCCAGACTGCAGACAAGTGACTCTCGACCCTGCCTGCACATTAAAAGTATCTGGGAGCTTTAAGCTATCCTGATGACGTGGCTACACCCTAGAGCAACTAAATCAGAATTTCTGGAGACTCAAGCATAGTATTTTTGAAAAACTCTCCAAATAGTTCTGATCAAAGGTGGAGAAGTTCCTCTGCTGGAGGAGAAGCCAAAGATGAAAGGACTGGGGAATCTCCCTTTAGCTCCCCATGGGATCAGGTTAGGTTTAGTCAGAGAGGTGGAACCACTCTGAGTGAGACAATAGAATGACTTCCTCATGGCTTTGGGCTTGACTAGGTCACCTGTGGGAGAAGATTGGCTTTATAGTGTTAGAAAGGGAGGGACCCAGAAGCAGCTTAGCTGCGTGGTTCTGGACCAAGATCTCATGGGGTTCCAGGAAAGATGTCAGCTGGGGCCGCAGTCATCCAAAGGCTGGATCGGCAGTGAAAGATCTGTTCCCAAGATGGCTGCCTCACGTGGCTGTTAACACGAGGCCTCAGTTCCTTGCTGGCTGCACATCAAAAGCTTCTCACCACATGGACCACTCTGTGGGTCTACTCTTGGAATAGCAGCTGGTTTTCCACAGCCCAAGTGAACTCAGGAAGGAACAGGAAGGCAAGGTGAGGTGAAAGTCCAAGCCAAACAGTGCAACATCTTTTATAATCTAATTCAGAAGTGACAGCCCATCATTTCTGACATATTCATATTGATCACACAAACTAACTGGGTACAGCAAGAGAGAAACTACCCAAGGGTGTGAATACAGGAGGCAGGGCTCACTAGGGGAGAGTGTCTTGGAGGTCGCCTACCACAAGTGTGTAGGGGTGAGTGAGTGCAAAGATGTACTGGAACCCAAGTAATAGCTAAAATCCACATTTTGACCTCTCCAACTGAGATAGGAGAGAAGGGCCCCATGCTCCCAAGAGGAATTTTGTTTTTCTTCCCTGCTTCTCCAAATGCCTTGCAGCCACTCCAACTAAACAAGATATCTCACAGAAAGATGTTTTGTCTTCAGTAGGTTTGTGATGTGGACCTATCCCAGATGACACCACCCCCTGGACGATTCTGCCCCTCTGAAGCCCTCATCAATTAGGTCCACAAGGGGTCCTGTCCTTACCCTTGAGCAAACAGAAAGTCTGACACTGCATGCATGAGCCTGCCTTTTGCTTCTACACAAGCAACCTCCCAGTGCCCTCAGCAGGTCAGTCTGTGCTGAACTGGCACACTAAGAACTGGTAAGACCAAAAACCACTGACATCAAAAGCTGCCAGAAGCTGGTGTTGAGACCAGCCAGTGGCCAGGGTTAACAGCAAAGGCCACTGGCACCAGAAGAAGCTGACAGCTGGGGCTGCAGGTAGTGGCAGAGAACAGTGGGTAGTCAGTAGAAAGCAGTGGAGAGCAATGGAGAGTTGCCAGAGCCTAAGAGGCCTCAAAGCTTGCTGGTAGTAACTTTCTCCAAGAGGCGAGGAGGGCCGATCAAAAAGCTGATAGCCACTGGCATTCAAAGGTCAGGACTGTGAATACTAAAAGAGCCACATTTTGCCAATTCATGATTCTTATACAAACTGAGAAAAATAGCCCTTTGCCCACTGGTAGCATCTTGGTGGCCTGTATAGGAACTATCTCTTTACAGGTCCTCTTTCCCTAAGGAAAAGGGTAGAGAACAGTCAGAGACGGAGAAATGGCTCAAGAACCAGCCTGGGTCCTACTTCCATCTTATATATGGCTGAGAGTCCATGCTAGCCAGGAATACAGCCTCCGTGCTGTGAATAAACTGCAGGAAACTAACATCCTCAGTCATTCTGCATATACACCTATTTCAGGATCTGGAAATGCTAAAGGAGACATTTCAGCAAGAGCCAAAGCAACCAGGAGGCCTAGCTGCTCTCCTGGTCCAAAAACAAGAATCAGGAGATCAACACATAAATGTGAGCTGCACCAGCACCTGTTCACACCAAGCTGCAGAGGCTGACAGTGGCAGGTGCTTCCCCACTGCCTTCCAAATCACATGCAAATATCACCTGCGGCCAACCCCAACATAGAAGCATGCAGAGAAGGGGATTCTGGGTAATGTAGTTCCAATTTGACAAGATGGCCATAGCATAAAGGCACATAGGACTGGAGTGTGTGTTACCCTCACATGAGGTTGTCCTGATGTGCTTCCTCTTCCTTCTCCTTGGACTGGGGCCAGAAGGAGCAAAGACGGTCATGGATGAGTCAGAATCTTCCCTCAGTCTTCTCAGAACCTCAGAGAAAGTCCCTCCAATTCCCTCTTCAAGCCCATTAAAACCCATTCTGGGTTAAACCACTTTCATTCTGTTTGTATGGCAGAGAGAGAGGTAAAAGAAGATGGACAGTGGATGATATGAAAGCTGATGCCCTGGAGAAGGTGATAACTTCTCCACACTTTACACCAATACCTCTAGACAGACAGATGAAAACCATACGGAAATGGTCTAGTCATATTGAATAACATGGCCATTTACACTATTAGCTTGATGTCTCTTGACTCCAAATATTCTCACATTAATGATGCTCAGGCAGTGACAAAATGGCACAAAAGATGGTACATAGGACCTGTTATTTCGGAAATCCCAAACATTCCCCCTACTGGCTTACTCATGGCTGAAATTCCTCTAGTCAAAAGTTTACATTTGTTTTAATAAGCAGTTATCTCTAAGAAGAGTCATATTCCTTAGTGAAAGTGTAATCTGAAGAGGTGGACTGATACAGCGAATAAGGAAGGAAGCACTATTAATAATACACAGGGACCAGTAAACAAGAATGGAGAGCTCTGAAAAGAGCATGTGAAAGAGGTCACCCTATGTTGTCACCAAAGCCTGCTTCATTTTCTTCTCTGTGGAATCACAGAAAGACTACATTTCCCAGCCTCCCTTGAAGTTAGACTGAAGTTATGTGATTGGATTCTGGCCAATGGGATGTAAGAGGGAAACATAAATCAGTTCTGCCAGGCTATGCCATGAAAAACTTGTTGAACAACCTTCTTTTTGTATTGTAACCTTCAGTAACAACCACAGAGGCCATTTATTTAGGTGGCGGGATAGATGCATCTGGCTTCCCAGATTTATTGCATGCCTGAGAGCTGCCCTGGGGAGTGACCAAGTCACAGTGAACTTGCAGGAGTGACCCAGACACTTCCAATGCGTAAGACACTGCAACTTGGGGCCTAATATTTTTGTGCCATGTAGTGTATCCTGTCCTGACTAACATATAAATTGGTACCAGAAACAGGGTTTGCTAAACTAAAAATGTCAATTACAGTGTCATGTATCAATGAGGGAAATAATACTAAGATTAATAAGAATAGTAGACCCATGGTATACAGTGTCTTAGCTACTCTTCTTACTGCTGAGATAAAATTCCCAACATCCAAAGTTAAAGGAGGTTCATTTCAGCTCACAAATTTTAGAAGTTTCAGTCTGTAATCAGCTGATTCCAAAGCAGGGTGAAATGGCTCAGGAGCACCACAGAGGACAATCAGTTCATGACAGAGCAGGAAGAAGGTAGCAGTCAGTAAGTAGTAAGCAGCACTCCTGTCACTTCATATTCCATCCAGGTTATAAACCTATTGATTGGTGTCACACACTCCCAGGCCAGGGCTTCCATTTCCACATCCTTAATCTCAGTATCTACCCTTAATGTACATTCACACTCCCTAATCCAGCCACCTTCGAAGCTCCCCCACTGTGGCCACATGTAGCTTTGAGGGGACATCTACACATAATACTGTGAAATTTTCACTTGCAAACAGCAAGAGATAAGAAGGAGGAAGCCTTTGAATAGCAAAGGGATTGGGGGTAAAGATCAGGTTGAGGAAATGGCCCTCCCCAAATTCCCAGGAACCTTAGAACAGCTTCCATTAAATTTAGAGAGCAAGGTACAGAGGTGAAAAGCAAGGAAATGTAGCAGATATGAAAACCGTATCTTTTTTTTTTTTTAGAAATATTTAGTGAATTTACTCAAATGGGGTTTCAATGATACAGAATGAAAAAAATATTAAGAGTCTATACACAGTAAAAAGTAAATATAAATTAACCAACTCCAAAGACATTTCCAGTTAAACATTCACACAGATACATAGTCACCTTTTTCTTTACATAGTAATAACACATACATACAGGACATGAAAATTCTGGCAAAAAAATCAGAGATATTGACAATATTCTCACATACCAAAAATAGTGTGGAACATATTTTATCAAAAACATTCTACATGAATGTAAGCCCCTGATTTAATTCCATGATTTTATCACGCCAAAAGCATTGTTGGTTCTACTTTTTAAAAGCAAGAAGATATTGGTATCATAACACATTGGCTTATTAATTAAGGCATTTTGTATACACAGTATCTTAAGTGTATACAAAAAATTTTAATATTATTTATTATGATGTTTTAAATTTTGAAAGTCTCTTCAACATAGGAAAATAGCTGCACACAAGTAGGTGTTTTTCTTTTTTTATGAAACACAAAAAAATCCATAATTGGTCTCTGTGGTTCCTAGTAATAAGTTCAGTCATATTTTCTCATATAGTATAAATCATATTTTAATGCAAGATTGCATTAAGACCCAATAGTTCTTAAACAATGTAACTAAATAACCATAAGCCCCAAATGCAGCAAAGTTGAACAATCTTCATAGTGCATTTTCACTGACTGAAGTTGAAGCTGCTCCTTTTGGATATTTTTCCAATTCAATGTGAAGTAGATTGTTAGGATTTCATTAGTGGTTTCGTTATGTGGATTTTTAAAAGAAAAGGATTATTTTGACTTCTTCCACAGTTCAGAGTTGGAAATCACACAGTCCAGGGATGTTTTTAAATAACCAAATGTTCTTCAGTAGGTGAAATCTCTCAATGCAACTGCAATAAATAAGCATCTGCATCCTTAGCTATATTACCAGTATATCCTGGAACCAAAGTTAGGTGGTTTTCCTGTTCCCACAATTTACTTAATTGTTGTTTTAAAATCTGAATATTTTTATCATTTATAATTTCTGTCTTGGATGACAATTCCGACCACCACCTTTTTATTACTGCTTGAAGCCAGTTTAAACCAACTATTACATATTCTTCAAATTT